>NW_021025173.1:1735295-1791609 GCF_004153795.1 Camellia sinensis | reverse complement strand
ACTATTGATTATCTTTGAGAGATATACTGACTTGATCGTCGGAGTGCCCCTAGGTGGACGAACCACCGCCGGAATCTTCTCTTTCTGTTGCAGATCAGCAATGTGTCATCTATTCTGTCAGTTCTCTCCAACTGAATACTGAGTTGGGCAGTGTGATCGGATAATCACCCACAC
This sequence comes from Camellia sinensis, assembly GCF_004153795.1. Classification (NCBI taxonomy): domain Eukaryota; kingdom Viridiplantae; phylum Streptophyta; class Magnoliopsida; order Ericales; family Theaceae; genus Camellia; species Camellia sinensis. The sequence continues at coordinate 1,791,435 of NW_021025173.1, read as the reverse complement.
AATATTAAATATAAATTAACATAAAAAATAAAATAAAATAAATATTTGGTTAAAGTTACTATAAACATTTTCTACCAAACTTAAGCCCCGCGGTTGCAAAATTCTCAAGACCAAGACTCACACTTGCTTAAACTTTAGTGTAGGTGTTTACTTGTGCCATGTTTTATTATGATTTGGAGAATTTTTTATTTTTTTTTTTGGCTGCATCATGTGTGTACGGTTTATTATAATTTGGTAATCGAAATGCTTTAGTGTTAATTAAAAATTCTCTTTAAGCGATGACACATTTAGGAGGTTAATTGGTCAAATTTTCTCACTTGTTTGAGGTTTCTCTATTTTTGTGAGTTTTTTATATTAATTATATATATTTTATCTTTATTATATTTTAATTTATTGGATTTCATTGTAATATCATACATTAATAATTAAATAAAAAATGAAATGACACAATTATAAACATGAAAAAAAATTTACACTTTCAAATTAGAAAATTATTAGTTTTGAAAACGGAGAAAATTTTGGATTTTGAAATTAAGATATTATCAGTTTTAAAAGTTGAGGATCTCTCACTTTCATGAAATTTCGCAATTTAAAACTAAATTTTTTTAAACTTTGAAACTAAAAAATTTATACTTTAAAACTGAAGTATTTCATAGTTTAACATGTAATTTCCGAGTTCCAAAATTGTTCAACAAATTTTCAATCACTTGCAAAATACTAATGTATTGCTTCTTCAGTCCATGATTCACCAATAAATTTGGCACCAATATGACATTTAATTTCAGTTTTTAGCATTACAAAATTATGTTCAAAAACTGTAAAAAAATAAATAAATAAATAATACAATTTTTAATTTTGTGAAATTTCCATAGTGATATTTGTTGCACTATTAACCAATCATTCTATCTTTGAAAGCACAGTTATATCCTAGTGTAAATAGTATATAGTGATACTATTGAATAATTTGCGGTACACGGTGGCTAGACACTTGTTTCATTTAGAAGAAATGATAGCATTACTTCATTATCAATTTCTTTTCTCAATAATATTATGATGATCATATTTTCTTATCATATTTTGTTTATCATGTCGTATGTTAATATTATACTAATAACAAAAATAAGTGGTGGAACTCAATAAATCAATACGATATTGACATATACGATGATAAGTAAATTATTGGAAAAAAAAAATACAATCATCTTAACATTATTGATATTTATTTAGGAAAATTACAATAATCCAGAGCTTGAACATTGTGATAAAATAAATCTTAAATTTTAAACTTTATCAATTTAAACTTTAATCTTTTGATTTGTTTTCAATTTAAACCATTTGTCTATTTCTATTAAGTAAAACCGACGAAAAAAATGATATCTTTGCTGCTGAACATAACATAGATTTATATAAAATGTTTGACATACTGTTTTTGTTGAATTTAATGACTAAAATATTTTTTTTCCCATTAGTTACTTTGCGAAAATAAACAAATAGTTTAGGTTGAAAATAAATCAACATATTAGAATTTAAATTGAAAAAATTCAAAATTAAAAACTTATTTTATTAAAGATCAATCATTGACATTTTTGTTTTTTTGTTTTTTTTAATTTCCCCTATTTATTAGAGATAAGTGAAATCTCTATCAATTATCGAAAACACATAGGAGGCTAAGACAATTTCATTCCATTTTATTTCATTTCAATATAGGCTAGATGAATAATATGAGCTAAGGGATGTGAAGTATATTATATCATCCCAAGTGGCATTTGGTTATAAGCTAAAAAAGTCAATTTTTGCTAAAAGAATGTCAAAAAGTTGTTAAATTGTTTGTTATGAGCTAAAAAAACCAATTACTAGTGCTTCTTGCATTTGGCATTTTTGTCATTTTGGTCCTTACACTTTTAATTAGCTTAATTTTGATTTTTAATTTTAAATTTTATATCTATTTGGTCTAATTAATAAATTTGTTAGAGTTTTTATGGAAAACGGTTACTAAGTTAGTTGAGATTAACCCATCAAGTTAAGTAAATTTGTAATTTCATTCTTAAAATCATGACAAATGTTGCTCACATGCATGTTTTCATCATAAAAGCTAATGGGTGCAATCAATTAGATCAAATTAAGACAAATTATAAATTTAAGGTTAAAATTGGATTAATAACATTATAAAGACCAACTGATGTAAGAGCTAAAGTATAAATACCAAATAACATACATACTGAAGTATTAGAACTATCAGTATAATTCACTACAACAATTTGCGCCTTAATTTGGTGACCACTTTTGGCTACTAAAACATTTTTAGTCGCCAATAGTTAGCCCTTTACAGACAAATTTTCTTGTTAGTCGGCAATGATTTAATTTTTAGCTACTAAATGTTTTAGTAGCCATGTGTTAGTTATTGTAGACTAAAAAAATATTTAGTTGCTACAAATATGTGTAGCTCGACTTTTCGTGCTCATTTCGGATATGACTAGCCCTACAGTTCAGACTCTCGTGGTTCTAAATCTGATCTCACAAGTGCAATGTGAAATAGATAAACACAAAAGAGTCCAAATCCGGTAAATCTTTTGGAAAATCGATTTTGAATCAAAATGCCAAAAATGGACTGTTTTGCCAGATACAGAGTTGCCACCTAAATATTTTTGGGAAATTTAGGAAACCCATGAATCATGCTAAAGGCCACGTGTAAGTCATCACCAAAATTGTCTCGGCTCGGGAGCTTAGGTACGAGAGGAGAAGGTCATGAATTGAGAACCCCGCTCACCTGATCAAAGATCATCCTCTACTAATCATAACGTGATTCTTATTTACATTATATGCTCTTGTTTTACTTATTATGATATTGCTACTATGTGATGCGCACACAAGTATAGGCTAATTTGTAAAAATTGGAACATTTTTATTCATGTTTGTTATGAAAATTGTTTCGAATATGTACCACTTGAAAAAGTGATCTCATATGCACATTCCTCAAATTATTTCAATTTAAGTAATTAGCCTTCATCCACAGGCATTCAAACAAGTATATCGATTTTAAGCAATTAGCCTCATGAGAATCATGTTTGACATGGCAACAATCACACTTATGCAATATGCTAAAGCAATAAAATGCTCACCTAGTACTCCAAAGCAAGCCAAACAAAGCAAAATAATTAGAAAAAGGCATGTTCCTAACTAATGCAATATGACTAATGCAACACATGCGATATGTGATTAATTGGCTCGGCTACTAATTATGACATGTAAATCAATTTGATAGAATGCGGTTTCAACATGTATTTCAACGAAATATGTAAACTACAATGCTTGTTGGAATGTTGAACCAAGCCTTGATGTATGCAAGCCAAGTGTATGCAAACATGGGAAATTCTAAAAGAAACATGTTGTTCTATTCTATCCATCATAAGTAGATAAATAAAAAGGGAGAAAGACGTGGGGTTGGAAGACATACACATTATTACTTGTTTGTCATCGCGTGAGACGGTCCAAATAAATGGACTAGCTAATTAATTACCTAATTAACTAACTATTATAAACCTAAATGAATAAATTAGCTAAGCTACTTAACTAATAATTACAACAACAAATGCAACTAACTATTTTAGCTAATTAAATAAGTACAACACCAAAACTAACTGGCTATTCTAACTAATTAATTATAAGTCCGCTATATTACAAGCACAACACTAGTATTATAACATCACTTCACGGATCCCGAGAATCGAGGGACGACTCATGCATGGATGTAGATTTCCACCCGATAATATTCTCCGTTATGTTACCGAAATGCCTCTGTTGCACAGTTAGAAAATTGCACTATTTTTCACCTCAGCCTCTGCTCTGCTCTACTAAAAAAGGGACACTGCCTGGCTGAAAAAGTGACCGACAACCCAAAAGTAGTGGGCGACAGGCCATTAATAGTGGGTTGCCATCTAGAAAAAGTGGCCTGCCAGCCACTAATGTTTTTTTTTTCCCTACTACAACAACAGAGCACAAACAGAACACAAACCACCATATTCTCAGGGGATGTTTGTCCACACAGCCTCTCTTTATCAGCAAAGAAGTCAAAGGAGGGGCAAGCTTGATTCGTAAATCATGAATTGACACAATTTCATTGCGTGATGACTTATGAATCAAGGGACACAATTTCAATAAATGCATAACAATTGACCAACAAAACCTCCTCCCTATCATGGATTGATCAAGGGAAGTGGTTGACCTTGGAAACTTGAACCATTTCATCACTTAACAAGTATGAAATGACTCAAATCTCCATGTGTTCAATTAACGTCCGATTGAATACAAAAGCATTTCATTATCTTGCTTCACTTTTAGTCCCAATTTTATTACTTCATTTTAATTACCTTTCCAACCCTTAATCAATTAAGTCCAATAATGAGTTTTAAGTCCTCTAATGGAAATGAACATTAAACAAAGAGTTGTTTTGGGCATGAGTGAGACACCATGCCATTGGTAATGAACCCCAAAAGGGATTAAACCATTAAGCACGATACCTCTATCTCAAGCTTTAAACAACCAACTAGTTTGAAACAACTTTCAAAACAAAGAAAAATCCAAGAAACAAGGGAGGTTGCAAAGGTGATTAGAGATAAAAACAAGTATGGAAAGCTTGAAATAAATACTATCAACTCAAATATGTTGTTGGCTAGGGCCTAAACCACCAAACCTATGAGGATCGTTACACTACAAGCCTACAATACAAAGCATGATTGGAACAAACACATAAAAAACTATGCTAAAATAGGCTAAAACAATGCTGGAATTTATGTCAAAAGAGCTAAAAGAGTAAGCTATAACATGAAGCAAGTTAAGCTAATAAGCAAGCACAAGGATGGGAGGCTAACCCCTCCACTTTTGGGACTTCACAACATGATTTAGCTTCTGAAAAACCTCTGAAAATTAGTGGTACAAAGCTCAAAAAAAGTTGATGAGAAGGTGGGAAACACAAGAGTAAAGGCCTTAAAAGCAAGGTTTAAAGAAGGGTTATCAACCCCTCTACCTTTAATGGCCTTAAACTACAAGTTTCAGCCCAAAAAGACAGGTCAAAAATAACTCAAAAACAACAAGAAAATATCGAAAACAAGTAATGTAGAGATGGTACAAAAGCACTAGAATGTATACCTCTTGAAGATGAATAATCCCTTTAGTCACAAACCACCAATTTCACACTCTCAAGTGCCTCAAGAGTTAAAATTCAAGTCCAAATCACCTCAGCAAGGAACTCTTTAGGTTTGGTTTAGCGTGTTTGAGCAAAGGCTATGTAAGTTGCAAGAGAGAGAGAATTTTTCTTTTCCAAAAATATTTTCACTCCTAAATTTTTCCAACTTTTAAACCAAGAGGGGAGGTCATCTATATATAGAAAACCATATGTCTATCTCGAAAATATATGTATATATACAACTAGAATAGTGCATGCGCATTGGGAGATAGCTGGCAGAAAATATCTGTTTTTTTACAAAAGTGGCCGGCATGCCACTATTATTGGCCAGCAGGCCACTAACTGGCCACTATTAGTGGGCGGCAGGCCATTAGTGGCTGGCAGGCAGAAAACTGCTTCAAGGTTCGACTTCAAACGGGCATATATCCTTCATCCGAATCCAGTTTTAGATCATTCTTAAGTCTAAATTGAAGCCCCGAAAGTCTATTTTGCAATGGTGGAAGACTCACATCTAAATTCTAAGTGTGCAAAGCGATATGCCTATTTTAGTGAAGACTGCTCATTTTACCGAAAAGTGCAATATTTTAAACAAAATGTGAGTCTCTAAACATGTAGAAACATTTAAAAAGATATTTTGAAAAAGAGGGTTTTAAGGTCTAAAATAGTTTTGGTCTAAAATGGTTTTGGTCAAAATGCGGTGTAAGGTTGGGATTTTAAATCTCTTTTTGCAAAAGAAATCAAACATTTGTACAGCATAACTGTCATTATCGAGTGATTAACCTGAGGCGCCCAAGTCTTAAGGGCGGTCAAAAATGGGATGTCTACAGCTGACCCTCTTTGACAGAGCTCAAAGTCATGAAATGACGTGAGTGAATGTCAAAGCCTAAAGACAGCCCATTTTGACAAGGTCGTAAGACTTGGGCAAACAAACAAATGTAGATGCAGTTGGTAAAACCCTAGGGTTGCCTATGTATCCCTTTGCAAGTAATCAAACCAGCGTTGTTCAGGGACAGAATGCAAAATGGTACACAATGCAACAAAACAATGTAATGATATACAATGTAACGAAATAATCAAACCACAATCAGTGCAAAACCACACAAATACCATAAAGGGATGGAGATGCAAAATCGAACTACGTTTTATAAAGAAAAGAAGTGGGCACAACCAAATGACGCCTAACACAGGCTAAGTGCCTACATCCTCAATACTATGCTTACACATAACAGATCCATGTTTTAACGTGAAAGGGGTGAGAGCACATACAAAACTATGTTTTTCACAGAAAAAGAAAGAGTACAAGTAATTGGGTGGTATGATATAAGTAAGGAATGATCTGTTGGGTAAAGACAATGATGAATGCTGAATGTAACAAGACAAAGTACAATGCAATGAATACAATTGATGTTGTGAATAAGGGGCGCAAGTCGAACCATATCTTACCTAGAAAAAGCATGGACACAAAACAGACCACGTCTAACATAGAAAAGGTGTTGACATCCTCAATACTGGCCTCAATACCGCATAGGTACTTACACATTACAGAACCATGTTTCAACGAGAAAAAGGTATGGGCACATGCCAAACTAAGCTCAACATGGAAAGGATGTAGGTAATAAAACGGATAGTGCAGTAAATGCGTGCAATAAATTCTATATGCAATGTGATAGAAGTCCTAGATAATAACAGATATGATGTAGCAGCTAGGAAATGAAAGTACCTTACAGGGGCAATTGGCGATGACTCACCTCATGCTGCTGGGGATCATCCGCTTCTTTCCGATTTCAAGACTCTTCTTTTATCTTGCACTTCCCAACCATGGGTACTACTTTTTTCCATGGCTATGTTTTCAACTTTCCCTATTCTCCAATAGGGTGACAGACTTGATTGGTTCAGTATCTAGAGTTGAGGCGTATACATGTTACCTCAACCTATGGAGCTGTCATACAAGTTACCTCGAAAATTCCAAACCTTTGCGTTCTAGGCCTCGGCCATTCGAACGCTAGTTTCCACTGTCTCAGCTGATCTCCTAGGAACTCACTACAAACATAGTTAGGTGGCTATACCAGACCGCTAGAAGTCGTTCGGGCACAAAAAATGCCAATGGAATTGCACCTTTAGAGTATTTAAGGTCTCCTAGACCCAGGAAGTGTACAAGACAGTGCGGGTGAGGTTCACAAAACAGTGCGAACTCAAAGGTGCACAAAACAGTGTGAGTGAGGTGCACAAAATAGTGTGATATGAGTGCACAAGACAGTGTGATGCAGGGAGCACAAAATAGTACGATATAAGATAAATGCACAAAACAGTGCGATATAGGGTGAATGCACAAAACAGTGCGATATAGGGTGAATGCACAAAACAGTGCTAAATGGGTGCACAAGACAGTGCGATATGGGTGAATGCGCAGGATAGCGTAATGTAGGTGCACAAGACAGTGCGAGTGAGGGTGCACAAGATAGTGCAATGTAGGGGTGCACAAGATAGTGCAATGTGAGTAGAATGCACAAGATAGAGCGATACGGTTTGCACAAGATAGTGCGATGCAAGTGCACAAGACAATGCGATACGGGGTGCACAAGATAGTGCAATGCAAGTGCATAAGACAGTGCTGTAGAAGGTGCGATGTTGGTTAGATGTGCAAAACAGTGCAATGCAAGTTTACACAAGACAGTGTGATACAAGGTGAAATGGACAAGATAGTGCGATGCAAGGTGCACAAAATAATGCGATACATGGAAAGGATGCACAAAACAGTGCGATAAAGAGTAGAATGCACAAGACAGTGCGATACAAATTAGATGCACAAAACAGTGCGATACAAATTCAATGCACAAATTAATGCATGAAATAGATGCAAATGCACAAAACAATGCAATGCGGGGTGCAGAAGATAGTGCTATGTAGGTGCACACAATAGTGCAGTGCAAGTTGGATGCACAAAACAATGCGATACAGGCGCATAGGATAGTACGATACAGATGCACAAGACGGTGCAATGCAAGGTAGAATGCACAAAACAGTGCGATATAGGTGCAGACGTATGGTAGGCAAAAGGAAATGAGCAGTACATAGAGTAGTGAATTATATACCTTATGAAATGAGTGTAGGGCATCTTGCCACAACTTATTGAAATGTAATTGAAAAAACACTGTGGAAGGTAACTCAATGAAACTCTGTTAAGTATAAAACAAAGTCAAAAGCAAGAGCAACCAATCACACAATTCAAATCAACCAGAGTGCATGAGCATGCACGCATAAAGCACATGTATTAATCAAAGGGAAGATGGCAATCCCGAGAGAGTTTTGAAATGGTTAGAGACAACTTTCGAAAGGTGAATCATATCAGAATCATCATGGGGGTAAGCCCACCCTAATCCAAGGGAAAGTAGCCAACAAATGGCTCTGAGCGGACTGAGGGAAAGGTTGGGTTCATGTCCCTTGTTCAGATGATGACCCGATTAGATGTACTGAAAATTGCCCCTAGTGTCTAGTCATTGGCCACTGGTTAGGTTCATGCCGCCTGTTCGATGGATGGCTCGATCAGATGCACTAAAAATTGCCCCTAGTGTCCAGTCATTGGGCACTGTTTTCTCCATTATGCAAACACATGTAATGGGGATCATCAAATCCTAGAATAGTTGCCAATCAATCAGACGCATGCTTCTCTTTTGACATATTGAGAACTTACTCCAGTCCCCTCCGAAGCATTGATAGATTCCTCATATACACTTTGCAATGATCATAAACGCGATGCCCCTTATATGGGTACTCTCAGCTCGTTTATGAATTCCACACATGGACTTGCTTCTGAGTTTGGAGCGAACATTCGTGTACGAAATTTTGGCCATGCCACTCTATTGAACTTTGAGCAACAAACACGCTTGGTGACTCGATGAAGAGCGCTTTTGAGCAATAGGCATGCTATGGTGACTCGATGAAAAGCGCATATTGGGACAAATACCAGGCACAACACAACATAACTCACAATTGACCCAAAAGCAGAAAAAGACTCAAGGTAACTGATCATTCATAGTGCCCCTCGTATTACTTATGCTCCCTTTAAAATTCAATTTTGATTCTTGTTTTGCTCAAAATAAAGATTCTACTGATAAGTTCAAGTATTAAAAATTGCTCCACTTGTTGATTCAAGCCAGATCTTCCTTACCCAACGCAAGTATGATATGCGCAACAGTCAGTGTAGCTCATTGATTGATACGAAGCTAACGACGTGAATTGGGCAAGGTGATTAGGTTGAGATGGATGGGATAGATATGATTGAGACCAAACTTTAGGATGATGTTGCCTACGTATCCCAAGAATAGGAATCAGGTCAATGTAGTTCATGGTTGAGGTTCACTCGGGTGTTAACACTCTCCTTTTGCGCTCTAACTTTTGTAAAAGTTTCCCCTTCGGGGTTTTTAACCTTGCGAGCTATATTTGTTTGATTTCTCATTTTTCATGCTCTAACTTTTGCCTAGGTCACCCTTTCAGGTTTTTGGCTTAGCTAGCCTCTCAAGGATAGCGTTACAACATTTGCAGTGAATCTGATCAATAATCATCATTGCCCTAATACTGGAACTGGCTTCGCCTTGATTTGAGCTTAGTTCTCCATTCTCTTATGCATGTCTTTGTCCTTTGTTTTGCTCTATTTTCAGAGTTGGTTCTTCTCGCAATGTGGTACCTTCCTACATTAGCTTCCCCAAATTCAGAAAGAAGTTACCTTTCTCACAGTTGATTGGATTTCATTTCAATGGATGATCCTAGCTTAATGATTGACTTATTTTACCTTTTTTTTTCTTTTTTTTCTTTCGTTTTCTTTTCCCTTTCTTTTCATTTCTTCTTTCTTTTCTGGTTTCTTTTGTCCATTTCTTTTGGAAGCAATAAAACACCAGGGGGAGAAATTCTACAATTGTGAGGTATGAAAGTTGTTTTGCACTTGCAGCTCTGAAAGCCACCTTATGCTTGCCAAAATGATCGCCTAATGGCGAAAAGAATCCCCAGGACAATGTAAAATACCATGCACAATTCTGAACCTATATTCGCAGGTTTTGCAAAAGAAACAACTTAAAATTTCTGAAATCATGAATGACTTTGCACCGAAAAGTCAGAATTCACTCAAACCATTCAGGAGATCCTTCTCAATACTCGAGCTTATTAACAAAATCTCATTCAAAAACAAATTCAAAGTCTTTTTCTATTTGTAAAAGGTCACACATGCATCACTATAGGTGTAACTTGACTTTTTCGTGCCCCCTTTCGGAAGATGAATAAGCACTGCAATATCAGACTTCCGCGGTTCTGAATCTGATCTCACAAGTGCAATGTGAAATAGATAAACACCAAAGAGTCCAGATCCGGCAAATCTTTTAGAAAATCGATTTTGAATCAAATTGCCAAAAATGGACTACTTTGCCAAATACAGCGACACCACCTAAATATTTTTTTGGAAAATTTAGGAAACCCATGACTCGTGCCAAAGGCCACGTGTCTATCATCACCAAGATTGTCTCAGCTTGGGAACTTAGGTACGAGGGGGGAGAATTGAAAAAAATAAACGTATTATTTATCTATATTTTTTGGTTTTTAAATCTAACTCTAAAAGTGATAAATAGAAAATATAATATATGTTGGTTGGTTTTTGGTTTCAAAAACATATATAAATGTAACAATACAGAGACATACAATCTCTACTATTGCTCTGTTCATGATTTTAGTGGTCTGAATTGTTTTTATATTTTAAGAACCACAGATTGTAATACTTTTTGTAGATGAGGCATGCTGTGATTGTAATATGTAGATGAGGCATGCAGTGATTATGATATTCTAAAGTTTCAAACTTTCTTTCTTTAGATGAGGCATGCAGTAATTGTAATACTTTTTAAGTCATTGACTGTAATACTTATTTTTTATTTTTTTGAGGAAATGCACAAGTTGAACTATGTTAAAAATTTATAAAATTTCAAACCGCCAAACCGATTCGCATCCGTCCGCCAAACCGCCAATCCGCTCAATCCACATCCGCCGGATTGGCGGACGAATGCAGATTGATTTTCTCCAATCCGCCAATTTGGCAGACGGATAGCGGATTGGAGGTTCCGTGGCCGCAACCGACCCGCGCCCACCCCTAGTGCATGCAAGGCAAATGGATGCAAACATGAAGTATGCTAAACAAAACGTGATATCCCTAAGCTAACCATCATAAGCTAGTAAATAAAAGGGAGAAAGACGTGGGATTGGAAGACATACACATTATTACAGTGCGCTCTCACGAAGGAGATTCCGAATGAACTAACTAGCTAACTAATTAACTAACTATTACAAAATGAATTAACTAACTATGCTAGCTAGTTATTACAACATCACAGCAAATTAACTATTCTAGCTAATTATTACAAATTGGAACTAACTAATTAATTACAACAATTAATTAAATACAAAATTCTAATTTAGCTAACTTCCAACATGAATACAACATGAAATAACGTAACTAAATTAACTAATTAGCCTTAGGAAGAGAGGGATGCTCATGCATGTGCGGATTTCCACCCGAAAAAGTCATTATTCTGCTGCTGAATGCCTCTGTTGTACAATAGAACACTTGTACTTTTTTCCACCTCCAGACCAACTCTATTCTGCTTCAAAAGTACAATGCTAGATTTGCACAGGTGGCCGGTAGATGGCCTGCCAACCACTGAAGGTGGTTTGCCGACCAAAAAAATGGGCCTACCCGCCACTGATGACTGGATTTTCCTGTTGCAATAGAGTGCAAACAGAGCAGGAACAGGGTATTCTCAAGGGTTTGTTTGCACAACTCACCCCTCCTTATCATTTGAACAGCTCAAAGGAATAGCAAGTTTGATTTACAAACCATCAATAGATGCAATTTCATTGCATGATGGCTCATGAATCAAGTGTGCAAGTTCAATAAATGAAACAAGCTAAGACTCCCAAAACCACCTCCCTATCATGAAAGATCTAGAGAAGTAGTTGACAATGAATCTTGAACTGTTTTCATCACTAATGAGTATGAAACGACTCAAGACTCAAGGGTTCAATTAACGTCCGATTGAACCCAAACAAGCTATTATCTTGCACCATTTTAAATCACCAATTTTATTTCTCCATTTTAGTTACCTTTCAATTCTTTAATCAATTAAGTCCAAAGGTGAGTTTAAGTCCTCTAATGGAAAGAAAGGTCAAACCATGAGTTGTTTTAGGCACGAAAAAAGTGTCATGCCGTTGGTAATGAACCCCCAAAGGGATTAAACAATTAAGCATAAGACCACAATCTCATGCTTTAAACAAGCAACAAGTTTGAACTGACTTTCAAAGCAAAACAAAAGCCAAGAAAGGCGGGAGGTTGCAGAGATGATTAAGAGCGATCACAAGTATAGAAAGCCATAAATAAATGCAATCAACTCAAATAAGATGGTGTCTAATGCCTAAAACACCAAACTCATGAGGACAGTTACACTACGAGCATACAAAACAAAGCTCAAATGCAACAAATACTTAAAAATAGTCCTAAATAATTGCTAAAACACGCTGGAATTAAGACAAAAATAGCTAGAATAATAAGCTAAAATATGGATCATGCTATGCTAGTAAACAAGACACAAGGAGGGGAGGCTAACCCCTCCAATTTTGGACTTCAAACCTTGATTTTAGCCACTGAAATAACTCTAAAAATCAATGTTTAAAAGCTCAAAAAAAGATAGTGCAAAGGTGGGAAACACAAGGGTAAAGGCCTTGAGAACAAGGTATAAAGAAGGGTGAACCAACCGTCAACCTTTGTTGGCCTTAAAACCCAAGTTTCAGCCCAAAAATACAGAGTTTTTGCAGCCCAAAAACAGTTGGAAAATAGTAAGAAAAAGAGTAAATACAAGTAAAGAGGCAAAGCTATATACCTCTCGAAGAGGAGATCAATTTCAAGCAATAAAACAAGGCAAACACACCCTCAAGAGCTCAAACACGGCTCAAAGATACCTTAGCTCAAAGATGGAAAGCTTTGGTTAAGAGTGTATAGGCAAAGGTTAAGAAATTTACAAGAGAGAGAGAGAGAGAGAGAGAGGAAAAATTTTGCTCCAAAATTTTTCTAACCTCAAAGCAAGAGGGGAGGTCCTTGATATATAGAAAAACATGAACCTCCCTAAAAAACATCCAACCATACACGTGGGAGCAGATGCAAGCAACTGTGCAAACAACTGGCATAGTTGTCACAAAATATTTGCAAAACACATTGGTGGCCGGTAACCATGAGTAATGGCCAACAGGCCATAGCAGTGGCCGATAGGCCACCAGAGGTTGCAGGCTTGAAAATCCAAGGTCTTGGTCGAAAAACAAGGCAACATGGGTGCAAGGTTTGAAAGGCTCAAAACTATGGCATTCCGCTGAGGACTTCGAGCACTTGATGAGCATATACACTCATCATTAGGTGTGTAAGCAATGGCATCCAAGTCGTATGGGCCGTCAAAAATAGGTTGTCTACAGTTGCCCCTCTTTGACAGAACTCGGAGTCATGAAATGACGCGAGTGAATGTCAAAGCCCGAGGATGACCCGTTTTGACAAAACCGTAAATCAAGACAAAAATAAATGGTTGCGCCTGCAAGCTGCCTACATATCCCTTTGCAAGGAATCAAATCAGCATAGTTATGGGGCGAGATGCAAATGATATGCACAAAGAAAACTTTGAAAGATGGACTTACACACTTCGCGAAACCGGCTATTTTGAAAACTTATGATCATGCAAAATGATACAAGAAGCAATAATGAGACAACAACATATGAATGAGCAGCTTTAAGCTTAAAAGCAACACAAGTTTCCATGCAAAAAGATCTAAAACACAATTTGACCACGCCAAAACACGAGGCGAGGAAAGAAAACACAGCTCAGGGTTACGTCTCACGCATCCTGAGAATCTGAGAAACGAAAATCGAACGGGGACATGTTTCGCACGTCCTGAGATAAAAAAAACTGCTCAAGTTCATGCTTACAGAGGAATGAAAATCACTCAAGGTCGCGTTTCTCACGTCCCGAGATAAAAGCCACTCAAGGTCACACTTTATGCATCTTGAGAAGCGAAAAAAATCGCTCAGGCTCACGTTTCACGCGTCCTAAGATACAAGAGAAATCACTTGGGCACATGCTTCACGTTTCTCGAGATAAAACACGCCCAGGGCTGTACTTCACGCGTTCTGAGATACAAGAAAAATTGTTCTGGCTCGCGCTTCACACATCCCAAGATAAAACACACCTAGGGCTGCGCTTCACGCGTTCTAAGATACAAGAGAAACTGCTTAAGCTTGTACTTTACGCGTCCCAAAATAAAACACGCCTAGGGTCACGCTTCACACGTCCTGAGTTACAAGAGAAACTGTTCAGGCTCGCGCTTCACGCGTCCTAAGATAAAACATGCCCAGGGTCGCGCTTCACGCGTCCTGAGATACAAGAGAAACTGCTCGGACTCTTGCTTCATGCGTCCCTAGATAAAACATGCCCAGGGCCGTGCTTCACGAGTCCTAAGATACAAGAGATATTGCTCGGGCTTGCACTTCACGCGTCCCAAGATAAAACACGCCCAGGGCCGCGCTTTATGTGCCCTGAGATACAGGAGAAACTGCTCAGGCTCACACTTCATGCATCCCGAGGTAAAATAGAAAGGACTAAATGTGCGCAATAGATACGCAAAATGAACAAATGCGATAGATGCACAAAGCGAACGAGTGTGATAGATGCACAAAGCGAACGAGTGTGATAGATGCACAAAGTGAACGTGTGCGATAGATGCACAAAGTGAACAAGTGTGATAGATGCACAAAGTGAATGTATTTATAAATTGAAACAGTGAGAATGCATGTTCCATGCAAGATGGTCAACTGACATATGATGTTAATTGACTGCATTTTCTATGCAAGAAACAAAAGCATATTCTATACAAGAAATAAGAGCATATTATACGCAAAATTGACAGCATGTTCTATGCACGACTCATAAATGTTGTAAGACAGGCATGCAACATACATATATGTGAAATGCACATTCCATGCAAAGGAAGAGAATAAAGGCGTAATTTGACAATACGAATAAAATGATATTCGATGGCGACCTCCGATTTACTTCTCGGAGGAATTGCAACATATTCAAACGGATAGACCTCGTTCATAGTAGCAAATGGGACACGTGTGCCAAAACACAACTCTGAGCTCGCCTAGAAACAATTTGGACCCAACAGTGAACTTTCCACATACTTCTTGGGAAGCAAAGACACAAAACAGCATCAAGACACAAAGGAGGGCCACCGGCCACTCACCGGCCACCAGGAGAAGCTGCAGGCCATCTGCCGGCCTCCATTTAGTCTTACCAT
Organism: Camellia sinensis; assembly: GCF_004153795.1. Classification (NCBI taxonomy): domain Eukaryota; kingdom Viridiplantae; phylum Streptophyta; class Magnoliopsida; order Ericales; family Theaceae; genus Camellia; species Camellia sinensis. Next base: position 1,775,885 of record NW_021025173.1, on the reverse strand, counting down.
CCACAGATGTGGCCAGCGGCCATGGATGGTGGCCTGCCAGCCACCGATGGCAGATTCGGGGGAAAATTTACTTTTTACTTCGGGTCTTTAAGTATAAGTCACAACGCTTCATTTCCTCACACCCACAAGGCCAAAAATCCTCTCCCTCTCTCTCTCTAGGTACTTTCTCTCTCTGGATCCGTGCTTTATACGCATTTTCCAACACCCCACACAAACTTTATTCGTAAAACCCTTTTAGTTCTCTACATTTTGAACCGATTAGATTTTGATTTCATTGTTTTTTCATGAATTTTCACCACTTTAGGCTTGTCCCCCTCGAGTTTCGAGAACTTTCCCGGGTTTTGACTTTTTCTCCCATTTACTCTCTCCTAGGGTTGACTTTTTCCAAGTTTACCCTTTTTTTCTCCATTTTTCCTCACTTTTCATCCATTTTCTAGGTGGCAGATGATATTCCTCACGACGGGGCTCCTCCAGAGGTTCCACCCGTGTTTCCACCCCTTGCCGAGGCAGAAGAGCTAGAGGCGAAGGATATTATAGCAGACTTGGAGGAAGAGTTTGCGCTAGAGCTCGAGCCAGAGCCGTTGCCATTGTGAGTGCTGCCCTTTGATCCAACAAGATATCATCCCTGCACATACATATTGCCCCCTGAACGCATTAGGCGCTTCAGCGACTTTGCTCGCGATGTACCAGAGGACCTCATGTTGAGGGAGTTGGCCTCTCACCTTTCATCCAGCGCTAGTGAGGTATGAACTATGGTTTCATGCATTCTTGCCTTTCCTTTAACTGCATTTCTTGCACTGTCTTTCATCTGATTACATTTTCATCCGCCTTTCATCTGATTGCAAATGTTGTTTTCCACAAGGAGACTCTCGTGCCTATTGGGGTTACGGAGCGACGACAATGAGGGATTAGTACGACAAGCTCCCTACCGAGGTCCGTGACATTATCGGTGAGACTGGCTTTGGCCTCTTCTGCTCTGAGCTGACACACGTCATAGCGAGCTGCCGACTTCTAACAGCGCTAGTGGAGAGGTAGTGGGACACCACCAACTCCTTCCACTTCTCTATTGTTGTGGAGATGACGATGACTCTCTACGACTTTTCCATGATCACAAGCTTAAGAGTAAGGGGCGATCCAATCCCTTTTGACATAGACATGGGGAAGTGGAAGGCTGCTTGGATTGACCTGTTGGGAGCACGCCCACCTCTGTACCGGCCAGCCATGGTAAGATACAGTTGGTTCGATGAGCAGTTTCGCGGGAGCGAGCCCGAGATGCTAGAGGAGATGAAGCAGTATGCCAAGGGCTTCCTGATGTTTGTCCTCAGTACCACCCTGTTTTTGAATAGGTGGAACACTATGGGTTTATATTTGTTGAGTGCCCTGGTAACCCTTCCCCAGGTATGCTTCTATGACTGGGGCGGAGCCGGCCTCGCCACCATTTACGGCTATATGAGCTTCACCTCCCGCCTGAGGGGAGAGCGGATTAGAGGCTACTGGCAAGCTTGGGAGGTATGCATTTCAGTTCCCTCTTTGCACTTTACACTTTCTACTTCACATTTTCTGCTTTATATCTATTCCACACCCGTGCTTTCTACTTTGTAATTTTTATATCTGTTCATACCTTGTGCTTTTTGCTTTGCACTTTCTACATCTGTTCATGCTGTGTGCTTTCTGTTTTGCAATTTCTATATCTGTTTGTGCTCTATTGATCACACATCACTGCACTTTCCTTATAGCTATGGGTTTATGCATATTTTCCAGCCCTCGCTGCAGAGCCTATGGAGGAGCTCCCCCTTGTGGTTCCCTACTCGAGATGATATAATGGTCGGTGTCAGTACCAGAGTCGCGAGACCTTTGCCTTCTTCCGCCACTACTTTGATATTGTGGCCGCCCGCGAGGTAACCCGAAACACAGTCATTTTTTCTTTACAACTACATTAATTTACACTTTGACAATTGACGACAACTAATAATCTGTACGTTCTCTATTTGTAGATCGCGTGACAGCCTTGGGCCATGATGCCGGCTAGGGTGAAAGACCAGTACGTGGGAGCCTGGGGTATATCGCGCTTCCGGGTTCTACTTGAGGGCCTAATTTTCCGAGCTTGATTTCTTCAGAGACGAGGGTGACTACACTACATTTATTTAGACCCACCTTATGTCTCCTGTGATGGGCACTCATGCAAGCAAGAAGGCAGGGGCTTCTACGACAAGGCGACTACACTACATTTACTCAAACCCACCTTATGCCTACTCTGATGGGCGCTCATGCTGGTGAGGGGGTAGGGGCCCCTGCAACAGGCGAGACGACTTGGGTAACTAGGGCCCATGCTAGAGGGGTTCCCCCTGTTGAGCAGCCTATTCATTGAGCTTCCCACTGCGCTCACATGCTGGGGGCCTATTGGGACTGCTTATCAGATTATGATTGAGCTGACAGAGGCTGGGCACGAGCTTGTCGGAGTTCAAGGCTCGTCCCAGGTATGGACAACACTTTACCATTTGCACCCCACATTTCCATTTTAGATATGTTTATTACAGACATTAATCACCCAAATGCACTTGCAAGCATCTATAGAGTATACTGGGAGCCTTCTCAAGCTGGTGGCTTCCTTGATGGGCATGGTGCAGATGAGGGAGATGCTACTTGGTCTTCATGGTATCTAGGTAATTTCCTTCAGTTTGCACTTCATGCTATCATATTTCCATTGATATATCGCATTGGCACATTGTACTCAAACTGCATCTGATTTTTACATACCACTTATTCTGCATACTATGCCTGCATCAGATACACACACTATAGTTGATATGTTGACAACTGTCTTTTTAAAATTCCATCTGCACCGATGGCACCAGCACTAGCACCAGCATCAGCAACATCTCCTCCAGCAGCAGAGAGTGGAGAGAAACAGGCCCTAGCACGCGGCCGGGATATGAACCGTGGTTGACGTAGAGATAAAGGGCACCCGAGGCCAGAGTAGTCCTTCAGAGCCCATTTTGAGCAATGATGAAGCTGAGACCAGTGACTCTGAGGAGGCAGTGAGTCAATATTCTGAGTCGTCCGAAAGTGGAGACGAGGATACTGGCTCAGGGTCCGAGAGCGGAGGTGATGCCAAGGCAGATTCTAAGGCAAAGAGTGGAGATGATACCGGCTCTGGTTTAGAGTCTGATTCTGGCAGCAATGTCGATAGAGACAGTTCTCTCGAGTCCTCCCCTCCGAGGAAGAGGACGAAGAGGGCATCTTGAGCCTAAGGTGACTGGTGCTGATTTTTTTATACTTTTTGCTTAGTTTTTTTTTGTTTGGTAGCATTAGCACATGTATAGCTTCAGCTAGGTTTTATTTACTTTTAAAACTTGTACTCATCTTTTGTAAAAATCATGATCAGAATAAAACCTCGCAGTTTTTATGCAAAGTGTTGTTATTTTTGCATCATGAGCACCATATTTGCATGTAATGGACATGAAATTGAATTGGCCATGAAAGCACTTGATTAAAACAATGTTCTTAAACGGGTAATGAGTCTACCAACAACCAAAAAAAAAAATACAGCATACAACTCAATAAACAAAAGAAAAACAACTCAAAATCAAATAAACAAACTTGGTAAAACAAAAAAGACTCAAAACGAGACCTTAAAACAGTCAAAGATCAAGACAAAACACATGCTACCAACACTGCCCATCACACAGATGGACGACAGACCAGAAAGAGGGACTGCTAGCCAGAGATAGAGATTGTGGCCTGTTGGCCACCAAAGTAGCCTGCCGGCCAACAGTGTAAGTAACCTCTAGATTGTTGACAGTTGGCTTCCACTCACAGCCTTATCTTCTACAAAAGGTTCAGCTTCGTGATTTCTCCTCCAGAACTTCATTTCAGCTGCAATTTCTTCCACAAATGGAGCCATTTCTTGCTAAAAGACTCACAGATTTGATAGTGACTTTAGACGATACGGAAAACATAAATTTATGGGGTTTCAGCATAATTACACTTTTTCTCGTTGACCCATATTCCACTTTGTTTTCCTTTCCTCCATGCTGTAGCTCGATGCTAAGACCCAATTATACATGTCTTTCACTTCAGGGGACAAAAAATATGCCCGACAGTAGAAAATTTTCAGGCATTAATGGAATCCTGGCGCGATGAAGAAATCATGCCTTAGCCCCGTTTTGGCCATGCCCAAGCTTTGGGATGGATGTGTGGGCTCATTCTGCACGAGGCTCGATCTTTGGCCCTAACGGAGAAATGGACATACCCAGCTTGATTCATCAATTCTCCGACATCGGTGATAGATGCGACCTTCTCCGGTGAGGTTTTCAGCAACATGCCCTCTGCTTATGTATGCTTTCACATCTCTTTCTTGCCCTTAGTTTTCGCAGATCCAGCATTCGGCTGATCGAAGTGGCCCAAGGCCTGAAAGAAGGCAAGAGTTGTATTGGTTTGGCGCTAGCCGAGACCTTTATGGGCTTAGATACCTTTCATCGACGAGAGACTACCAGATTCATGGGGAGTCCACTACTTCTTCAGGTATTGTTTCCCATCCTTTCTCATATGTGTTTCTCACATCACTCGGCACTCATGCTCTATTTTTCTCTCAAAGCCCTTTCCTTACTCTTCTCTCAACATACATCTTTCTAATTTTTAATCTCTCTCCCCTCTTTTTCTTTTTTCTTTTTTCTTTTTTCTTTTTTTTTTCATCCCTTCCCAGGTGTGGCTTATGGATAAGCTGAAGGTAGTAAACTCTTGCCCTAAGTACTCAACTCAAGGCTATTTCTTCCGCCACCGGCTAGTGGATTTCCCCAACGAGAGATGGTGGTGCGACTGGATGTGCAGTAGGTCTGCGATTGACATAGCTTGGCAATACCCCTAGCTTAATCTGACCGAGATGAGCTACAACATGGCTCAGTAACCTGGCATACAATTGATTGGCCTCACGCACTGTGTGTTCTACTTTCCTAGAGGAGGGGGTAGAGTACCCAGTTTCATTTTCAATTCGTGGTTCACACCTGGCTAGGTACCTCACTGCTTGGAGGATGAGGGAACTTCTAGCCCCTACCCCTAGTTTCAGTTATGCCCTTTCTAGTGAGTGCTTGGCTTGGCTTGGCTCAAGGACGAGGCACAAGTCGGGCCCACTTTGGCTTCAGAAGCTTCCACAAGCACAAGCAGAGGACGCAGGAGCACCTGATTCACCTATGCCCCTAGTTTATTGCTTTGACCTTTCTTTTCAAGTTTTATGATGTAATAAAAGTAACTTTGATTTGTATCAGAGAGTTGGAGAACTTTATGTTGAAATCAGTGAAATTAAAGTTGTGAGCACTGAAAATTTTCCTTTTGGTCTGAAAATGGTCTAAGTTGTAAAAGGTAAAATTTTGAACAAAATCAACTTTTATTAAAACTTTCCAAAACCATTTTCGAAAAGGATCACCACTTGACAAGCATAGAATCAATCCTCAAGGTGTACAACCCCGAATCAAAAGATCATAACTGCCCCTTGATTGAATACATTGCTCTGCATTGTAACCAGCTCTTCTTCCTAGAACAAAGATCACAACCGAACTCTCAAATAATGGATAGACAAAAATGACCTGATCAAACACATTGATAGGACAGTTGAGTTGGAGGTGATTACAACCGAACTTTAGGATGCAGTTGCCTACATATCCCAAAGATGGGAATCAGGCCTTACGTAGTTCGGTTCAGGTTCACTCAGGTATTAACTCTCTCCTTTTGCGCTCTAACTTTTGCCAAGGTCGCCCTTTTAGGTTTTTAACCTTGCATGCTCAATTTTTCTTTATTTCTAATTTTTCATGCTCTAACTGTTTTATTTCTAATTTTTCATGCTCTAACTTTTGCCTAGGTCACCCTTTCGGGTTTTCAGCCTAGCGAGCCTCTCAAGCATAGTATTTCTTCAACTTGTCCATGTTGATAAGTTGTGAAAATTCCAGGCCATCTAAGTCCATGAGAATAACAGCTCCACCCGACTAGATAGCTTTGATGAGGTAAAGACCAGTCCAATTAGGTCTGAACTTACCCCTAGGGTCATGAATGGGAGCTCGGTTGTCTTTCAGCACCATATCTCCCTCTTTGAGATTTCGGGACTTAACTTTCTTGTTAAAGGCCTTAGCAATTCTGCAATGGTAACCCTGAACATGATACGATGTTTTTAGCCTTCTCTTATCAAACACATCAACTCCTTCAATCTGCTGTGTTGCCAGTCCACCTCTGCTATTTGACACTCAGCCATAACTCGCAGTGAGGGGACTTCAATTTCAATTGGCAGAACAGCTTCCATCCCGTAGACAAGAGAATAAGGAGTTGCCCCTGTAGACGTTTGGATTGAAGTTCTATAACCCTAGAGTGCGAATGGCAATTTATCTAGCTAGTCCTTGTAGGCCTCAACCATCTTTTGCAAGATGTTCTTGATGTTCTTGTTGACGGCTTCGACAGCTCCATTAGTTTGTGGCCGATATGTAGATGAATTATAAAAAGCCATATTGTATTTGTCCAACAAGTCTATCACCTCTTTCTTGAAGTGGGACCCATTATTTGATATGATCTCATTAGGCACTCCATACCAGCAAATGATGTTGTTCCTGACGAACTTGGCCACATGCAATGCTTTCAACACGGCATAGGATTAAGCTTCCACCCACTTTGTAAAGTAATCAATTGCCACTAAAATATATTCATGCCCATTCGACCCTTTTGGTGTAACTGCTCTGATGACGTCGATTCTCCAAACTAAGAAATGCCATGGCGAAGTCATGTTGTACAACTTTGACGCGGACCACATGCAATGCTTTCAACACGGCATAGGATTAAGCTTCCACCCACTTTGTAAAGTAATCAATTGCCACTAAAATATATTCATGCCCATTCGACCCTTTTGGTGTAACTGCTCCGATGACGTCGATTCTCCAAACTAAGAAATGCCATGGCGAAGTCATGTTGTATAACTTTGACGCGGAATGTACATGCGATTGGCATGAATTTTGCATTTGTGGCATCGCCGAACAAAACCAATACAATCCTCCTCTATAGTGGACTAGTAGTAACCTTGCCTAAGAATCTTCCGGGCTAACATTACACTATTCATATGCGCCCTGCATTCCTCGCAGTGGATGGCCTCCATTAGGCGCTTTCGTTCCTCTTCTTCGACACACAACTTGTGCATTCCCAGATGACCCCTTTTATACAGTTCACCTCCGCAAATGATAAATTGGATAGCCATTCGCCGTATTTCCCTGTTGTCCTTGGCATTTGCCCCTGGTGGATAAATCTCCCTTTCCAAGAAGTTCCAAATATTGTAGTAACAAAGGTTTTTGCCTTACGCTTCATCTATTGCGGCGATAGTTTCATAAGTCGGCATGTATTTTTGCTCGATAATAATCGGACGCATACCATGGAAGATAGAGTTGCAAAAGCATCAGCGAACCTGTTGTTCTCCCTCAGTAGATGCGTGAAAGTCAGCTTTTGAAATCTAGGAATTAGAACATCCAGGTCTGGTGATAAACCTTTTTCTTTTCTTCTTTGACTTTCCAGTCTCCTTTTGCTTGAGAAACAACTAAGTTCGAGTCCCCGATAACATCCAACCTTTTTGCTCCTAGTTCCAGGGCAGCTTCATATTCTATTTCGTTATTGGACACCTTGAGCCAGAGTTTGAAGGCTAAAGGTATATGGGAGTCGTCGAGTGCTATCAGCAATACACTTATCCCATAACCGTACTGATTGGACGCTCCATCAAAGTACATCATCCAAGTCTCCTCCAGAACTTGCAGAATGGCTTCATCTGGGAATAAGAATTCTATCGCCTTATCCCCTTCTACTGGGTGATCTGCCAAGAACTCCACTATAGCTCTTCCTTTGACCAACTTATGGGTGACATATTTGAGATGAAATTCAGAGAGGAGAAGGAACCAACGAGCTAGCCTACCCGTAAGGGCTGGTTTCTCAAAGCGATATTTTATGGGATCTAATCTCAAAACCAGGATTACAGAGTGAGCTAACAAATAGTGCCTCAAATTCTTGGTAGCTTATACCAAGGCTAGGCAAGCTTTCTCCAATGGAGTATAGCGGGTCTCACAATCCAGCATTTTCTTGCTCAAGTAGTACATGGCTTTCTCTACCCTATCTTTAGATTCCTGAGCAAGCATGCATCCCATAGTCATGTCTATCACTGACAGGTACAAAATCAAAGGCTTCCCCGGCTCTGGCGGTGACAACACAGGAGGATTCTGGAGGTACTGCTTAACCTACTCAAAGGCAAATTCACATTGATCATCTCATCGGAATTTATTCCCTTTCTTTAAGAGACCAAAAAGTGGTTCACAAGTTAAGGTTAATTTAGAAATAAACCGTCTTATGAATTGCACTTTACCCAGAAAGCCTCACACCTCCTTTTCAGTCCTTAGTGGTGGCATTTCTAGGATGGCCTTGATTTTGAAAGGATCTACTTCGATGCCCCTTTCTGTGATCAAAAAGCCCAGCATTTTCCCAGCTGTTACACCAAAAGTGCATTTCTGCAGGTTCAACCTCAATCTATATTCTCTGATCCGTTGAAAGAATTTCTCCAAGGCGGTGTAGTGGCCCTCTCTTTCTTTGGACTTGACAATCATGTCATCCACGTATACCTTGACCTCTTTGTGGAGCATATCATACAGAATGGTAGTTGCAGCCCTTTGATAAGATAAGTAGCCCCGGCATTCTTCAGCGCAAATGGCATAACCCAATAGCAGTAGGTCCCCTACGGCGTAGTGAATGCGGTTTTCTCTTTGTTCTCAAGTGCCATCAAAATCTGGTTGTATCTAGAAAACCCATCCATAAAGGATAGCAATGCATGGCCCACAGTGAAGTCCACTAGCTCATCAATATGCAGCAGAGGAAAGTCATCCTTCGGACTGGCTTTGTTCAAGTCCCGAAAATCCACACATACCCGAATTCTACCATCCTTTTTCAGCACTGGGACGATATTGGTCAACCAAGTCAGATTCTCAGATACTAACAAGAATCTTGCATCAATTTGCTTGGTGACCTATTCCTTGATTTTCAACGCCTGATTCGGACGAATTCTACGCAACTTTTGCTTGACGGACTAGGCCTCGGGGTCAAGAGAGATCTGATGCTATACAATCTCAGGATCGATTCAAGGCATGTCTTCGTAGGACCACACGAAAACATCTTTGAAATCTTTTAATAAAGTGACTAAGCCACTCGCTCTCCTCCGAAGACAACGTGGACCCGATCTGGACTAGACGCGGATCCTTCTTAGTACCTATAATAATAACAATGATTTCATCACCACAGGGTTTTGTAAACCTCTCCTCCTCTCGATTAATCAAGTTTTTCAAAACTAGAGGAATTCCTTCCTCTTCGTTTTCATTAAAATTTTGAAAATCTTGGTCAATACAATAAATAAGCGGCACAGAGAAATACTCAAAATCGGCAGCATTCTCATTCATAAGATCCAGACCTTCGGTTATAACTGACTCAAAAGCAAAAAAAAGGAGGACTTGGACAAGACCATGGCATCCGAGTTACCACCCCCGGGAATACCAAACTCAGACTCAGAAGAACCAGAATCTGATCCCAACTCCACAGATTTAGTAGGATCAAATTCTAGCTCATCACCCGACTCAGATCTAAACAGATAGCCTTCCTCCAGCTGCCAGATAAGAGATGGTGCTTCCAATGCATCCAAAATGCTACTGGATGGGTTCACACCCGATTTCTCCCCGATCATAGAGATGGTAAGGTTATCCCTCAAGTTCTCTGAGTCAGCCGCAAGATCTGTAAGGAGACAAGCTAATGTTGTCCGTACACCAAGTTCGCTACTGTCCAGGTCATTTTCCATGCTCTGTTTAGCTTCAGTACTTGGTTCAGCCTTTTCCTTGGTATCACTATCTTACAGCTGCAGGTGAAAGAAGATTTCAAACTCAGGAACACGCTACTTCGCAGAATTCATCCAGAGCTTAGGAAAGCTGCAAAAGGGGAAATCTTCTCCCTCTCGAACAAAGTGGCCATTCAACATTCCCTAGATTGGCCTATAGATGAGCTCATAGTATTTCCCGGCTTGTTTGGCCCGTGCTCTCCCTCTAATTTCTTCTCCTTTCCTGATCTAGTCCTCTTTTGTAGGCACATATCCAAGACCAAAGGTATGTGGGTTGTGTGTCACGTTTGTCAATGCTGCGACACCTTTCCGATCACTTCTTTCAAGCCCCATTCTTGGCACATGCTACAGTTTGTTCATAAAATAGATAGATTGGGCTCTGACATACATGCCCTCATAGACGGCCAAAATGGCCTGCACTATTCGGGCTTCAGCTAAAGTGAACCCTGAGAGGAATACATCCTCCTCGCCATGAATGATCTCCAACACTGGTGTAGTTACTTCTAGCGGGGGATAGATGGATAAATTCCCTAAAACAATCGCCACTCTTTTTCTGTGAGGGTACTTATACATTTGATGAAGAGTGGAGAAGGCACCTTTCACATGATGCAGCCAGAGCCTCCTTAGCAATAAGTCGAAAGTGGCCGGCACATCCAAGACATGAAACTCGACATCTTGCAGAGCTAGGTTCACCTAAAATCTAATTTTCACCATGCCCATGACCTCTCTGCTCGTATTATCACATGCCCGAATTACTTGGGCTGTGCGCACAAAGTCTGTCAGTCTAAGGCCGATGGCATAAGCTGTCTGGGAAAGACAGAGATTGATAGCCGAACCGGTGTCTATCAACACCACTAGTACCCATTTTTTTCTACACTCAAAAGATATGTACAAGGGTTTGTGGTGAGCTAAGCCTTTCGGTGGCAGTTCTTTGTCAGAAAAGGTTAGGATTGGCCCGGCGCCACCTGAAAAGACCAATCCCATAAGCTGTTCAGGGGTAGTATCAATGGATAATTTAGCTTTATCCATTGCTGACAGTACCGCCTATCAATGCACCCGGGAGGCCATAAAAAGACCCCAAATTGAGATGTCGGCTTGGATTTTCTTAAGCTGTTTTAACACTGCCTTTTCTTCCAGCTGCTTCTCTTTGTGTTTCTCAACCCCTCTATCTTTCCCAAATGTCTCAGCTTGATCTAAGTGCGGTGGTTTAAAACACTGCCCATTTCTTGTCATGTGATCTATCTCTTCCGCGTACCACGTGTTGTCTGGAAGGCACTCACCCCAATCTTCATCGGTGTGAGCCAGATGTAGATCGTCAGCAACCCATCATACACCTCTGGAAGCCCACAAATAGTTGTCCGGCTCCATTCGGATCACTTTCAAACCACAGGTATTCCTCGCAGGGTGTTGGGCCATTACAACTTCCTGGTTGTCTTCAACCCTCTCTCATGCAAACTGTTTCAGTGTAGCTTCTTGTTTTGTGTCCACAATGCTCACAGCGCCTAGTTCCTAAGCTGAATTTTCCACACTGGTGTTCTTTAGTAGTTTTTCATTTTCATCAACCCTTCCGGCTACTACAGCATTTCCTGCTTCTTTTTCTCCCAGTTTCGTTTCAGTTCCTTCCTCAACATCCGGCTCATCACTCAACCACCCAGAGTTGTTCGTTGATCCATTCAAATCGAACCAGCCAATCTGCACATCTCTTTGATCTTATTCGTCAAAGAACTGCAAGTTGTTTAAATCCTTCTCGAGTTTCGCCAAATCATCTAACCCTTGGCTCAAGCCACCTTTCCTAACCACATTAACCTCTACTACAGTTGGCAACACCAATGCAAGCTTGACTTGATCAATCGGCACAATGTAGCAGCTTGGATTGTACACCCCTTTAGGCAAGTCCTCAGCACTCTCCGACAATGGACTCATACTTTTCCCTAAGGCCAGCCTCCCTTCCACTGCAACTATCACCACCACAGGCTTTGGTTGAAGGGCGGATGTGTCCATCATCCACAAATTTGTGCTTTCAACAATGAACACTGTCGGTCTTGGTAGGTGAGAAAGGGTAATATATACACTAGGGTCATAGGGGATGGCTAATGTATGGATTAGGTTCAGATTTTGAGGTAGAGGAACTTGATTGTAGGCCAAGAGAGGGTTTATAGTTACATTTGGTTTCTGGGGTGGTGCAATTGCCTTGTTGCCAATAAGGTCCTGAATCTCATGATACAGTCGGAAGCACCGGTCGGTATCGTGACCATACTGCTGGTGAAACGCGCAGTACTTCACTGGGTTGTGTTTAGGTGGAAGAGGATCAAGTAATGGGTGAGGCTCTAATGGTTTGAGGTGCCCTTTTTTGACCAACACCTTTATGGCTTAGGATTAGGTCATGTAGAGTTGGGTAAAGGTCTTCTGGGATGGGACAAGGTTGGCTGAAGTTTGTGGAGCTGTGTTGGCAGTTTTGGTTGTGGTGGCGACAACGCTCACATCCGATGGCCTCACAGCTATGCTACCACTCGTGGTAACATTGGAACTGAGCACAAAAGGCCTTTTTGCCTGCTTTTTCTCATCAGTAATCAGCCCTTGTTTCATGGCGTCTTCAATCTGAACCCCCATCTTATGGAGCTCGGTGAACATGAACAAAGGTAGGACGATCATTTTCTACAACAACTTCCCGTATAGATTGCGGACTACCATCCTTATCTGATCTTTCTCGGAAGGCCTTGTGGTCATCACCAAGGCTTTAGCTCTCCATCTTGTCACAAATTTAGACAAACCCTCCTTAGGCTCTTGGCATGTTTCCTTAAGATCATGAGTCATAACCTCAATCTGTGTATTGTAGGAATACTGAGCAATGAAGGCCTCGGCCATCTCTTCCTAATTCTGTTTGACAGAATCTTCCAACTTAGCATACCAAATGGCCGCTATTCCCGACATGGTGCGACCGAAGAGAGACAACTTCTGTAGTCTAGTCAAGCCCATCGGCCGCAATATATCCGAAAACAAACGCAATGGGCCATCGGATCCCCAGAGCCGTTGAATCGATCGATGTGCAGCATTTTAAACCGATCTAGCAAGGTAATTGCAGAATCGATATACCCGTTCTCTATATCCGGGATAGAGTTAACCCCTTGTGCTCTCTTGAATAACTTTTCCAGTTTATTGACCTTGAGTATAGTTGGGTCAACCTCGAACTTGAATGGAGCCTCAATCTGATAACCAGGGGTTTTGGAGGCTTATGCTGGGATTGGCTCTGCTGGATTGCCTTGGTTTTCTTGAACATTGGCAGTATGAGCAGTGGCTCCGGGTGCTAGGATACCCGTGGTAGGTGCAAAAGATGCAGAGGCTGCAACCAGCTGTAGTTGCTGTTGTTGTAGCCTGGTTATAACTTCGGCCTGACGGGCCGCATCTTGCTGTAGGGTTTCAACTGTCTGTTGCAGATGATGTATCAGTTCTTCCAAATTGACTGGAGGATACTGTGCCATCAGAATAGATGAGTGAACCTGTGATGAGCTAGAAGTAGATGACCGTTTGCGAACCTGGCTGGACACAGGTGAATTGAGGGGTGACTACTGAAAAAATTGAACTAGTGAATTCTGCCTAATTCTCCTTCGTCTTGTAACCGGTGGGAGTGAGGTAAACACGGGTTGTCCCCGAACAAGATCCTCGATTTTACAAAGTCTTCTGACTCAGGTCCAGAGTACTTGGGGGATGTCCGAACTCTTTGAAGCTATGGTTTTAAACTACCTGGCAAAAGAAATAAAGCAAAAGAGCAGTAATCAGAAACCGCACAGCACCTCAGCTAAGATGTTATCAACACAGACATAATCAAAGCTATAAGACTGCACTCTACACTGAATTCTGCCCCCCCAAATTAGGAATGGCAACAGGGCAGGGTGGGGCCGGGGATCACACCCCCCGTCCCCGATCCCCGATGGTACAAATTGCCCCGTCCCCGTCCCCGATCCCCGACGGGGAACCTATCGCCATCCCCGCCCCCATCCCCTAACGGGGATCGGGGTTCCCCGGCCCCGAAAATTCCCCGGTCAAAAAAAAAAAAACATTGAATGAGAAGATCTAAATCCAACACACAGATCCAAACACACTATTCAACAAATCCAACACACAGATCCAAAAAAAATTATAGATCTACTAAATATTTATATATATAAAGATCCTGAAAAAAACATTTAGATATGTTAAAAAAAAAAAATTAGATCTGAATCCATATATATAAAGATCTATATCTAAAAAAAAACATTTAGATATGTTTAAAAAAAAAAAAAAAAATTAGATCTGAATCCATATATATAAAGATCCTGATTTTTCAAAAAAATCAATTTAGATGTGCTTCAATCATTATAGATCTACTTCAATCATCATAGATCTGTTTGTTTCAGATGCTTCTTCAATGGCTTGTAAGTTGTAACAGAGGAACTTTGAGTGAGAGGGAGAGAGAGAGATGAGATACGGTGAGTGAGTGAGAGGGAGAGAGAGATGAGAGACGGTGAGCACAGAGAGATCAGAGACGATGACTGAGTGAGTGCGAGGGAGAGAGATATGGGAGGGAAGAGAGAGAGAGAGATTAGATGCGTTGAGATGGGTTTCTTTCCACAAACCACAGTGGGTTTCTTTCCACAGTGGGTTTCTTTCCAACACACAAAATGAAAAACAAATGAAATAAAAGAAAGAGAGAGAGAGAGAGAAACAGTATAGAAAGTATGTATAATATATATATATATATTGCTTCGGGGACAACCGGGCCGGGGATCGGGGCCGGGGCCAGGTCCGGGTCCGAGGCTGAAATATGTGTCCCCGTCCCCGGCCCGAATATCATCGGGGATGAATTTTTGAATACCATCCCCGGCCCGTATGGGATATTTTTCGGTAAATAACCACTGAATTCGGGGTCGGGGGGTCAGGTCACCATCGGGCCGGTTTCAGATTGCCATCTCTGGTTCCTCCCTTGTCTTGGCCTCATCTACTAGGTCCCTTAAATGACCTTGTCTTACCAGGTCTTTCAGATGTGTCTTCAGGGTTCTACGCCCCTGAGTCAGATGTCCAACCTCATTGTGGTAAGCACAGTGCTTGCCAAGGCTTCTTCCCATAAATTCGCCCGGTACCCTTGCTGGTGCTTTGAAATAGGGTTGATTTCGGATTTTCTCAAAGTCTTTGTAGATAGGGATTCGAAATACAGTTGTGACTGCCTGTGCAGCCCTTAGCCCTGTCTCTGGTTTGTTGTATCCGCTATCACCTCGGCCTCGCTTTCGCGAGCCATTTTCCTTCTCTAGTTTCGACCCCTTTATCCCCAACGTGTCCTCCTCGGCCCTGGCATACTTCTCTATCCTAGCCATAAGCTCCTCCATACTTTTTGGCAATGTCTTTGCCAATGAATTTCGAAGCAGAAAATCATCCTTCAGGCCGTTCTTAAAAGATACGACTGCCACCTCCTGGTTACATCCGGGGATACGGTTGAACACCTTTTAATATCTTTTGGCATAGGCCCTCCTCCTTTCGGAAGACAAATAAGCCCTACAGTATCAGACTCCCACGGTTTTGAATCTAATCTCACAAGTGCAATGTGAAATAGATAAACACCAAAGAGTCCTAATTCCGCAAATCTTTTGAAAAATCGATTTTGAATCAAATTGCCAAAAATGGAATTTTTCGCCAGATACAGAGTTGCCACCTAAATATTTTTTTGGGAAATTCAGAAAACCCATGACTTGTGCCAAAGACCACGTATCCATCATCACCAAGATTGTCTCGACTTGGGAACATAGGTACGAGAGGGGAAGGTTATGAATTGAGCACCCTCGCTCACCCAATCAAAGATCGGCCTTTACTAATCATGATGTGAACCTTATTTACATTATATGCTCTTGTTTCGATTTATTAGACTACAATTACTATGTAATGAGCACACACACAAGTATAGGCTAAGTTGCAAGAATTGGAGCACTTGATTCATGTTTGTTTTGAAAATTGTTTCGAATATGTACCACTTGGAAAGGTGATCGCATATAAATATTACTCAAATTATTCCAATTCAAGCAATTAGCCTTCATCCACAGGCAGTCAAACACTTTATCACGTAAGCACTTAGCCTCGCGGTGAACATGCTTTGACAGGGCAACACTCACACTCATGCAATATGCTAAAGTGAGTAAAGGCTCACCTAGTACTCCAAACCAAAAACAATGATAAAAGAGTTAGAAAAATGCGTGATTCTAACTATGTAATATGACTAATGCAACACATGCAATATGCAATCTAAATAGGCTCGGCTACTTATCATGGCATTTGAAACAATTTGATAGCATGCGGTCTAAGCATGTATTCAAAGAATTATTAAACTAACAATGCAAGTTAAAATGATGAACTGAGCCTCGATGTATGCAATACAAATGGATGCAAACATGGAGAATGCTAAACAAAACATGATGCCCTAAACTAACCATCATAAGCAAGTAAATAAAAGGGTGAAAGAAGTGGGGTTGGAAGACATACACATTATTATAACATTGCGCTCTCACGAAGGAGAGTCTGAATGAACTAACTTGCTAACTGATTAACTAACTATTACAAAACGAATTAACTATGCAAACTAGTTATTACAACATCACAACTAATTAACTATTTTAGGTAAATATTACAAATTGGAACTAACTAATTACTTACACTAATTAATTAATTAAAAAATTTTAATTTAGCTAACTTACAACATGAAAACAACATGAAATAAAGTAACTAAATTAAATAATTAGCCTCGGGAAGCGAGGGATGCTCATGCATGCGTGGATTTCCACCCGAAAAAGCAATTGTTCTGCTGCTGAATGCCTCTGTTGCACAGTAGAACACTTTTAATTTTTTCCACCTCCCGACCAACTCTGTTAGTACACTGCAGGATTTTGCACACGTGGTTGGCAGATGGCCTGCCGGCCACTGAAGGTGGCCTATCGCCCACAAAAAAGGGCCTACAGGCCACTGATGACTAGATTTTCCTACTGGAACAAAGAGAAAACATAGTAAGAACAGGGTATTCTCAAGGGTTTGTTTGCACAACTCACCCCTCCTTATCATTTGAACAGCTAAATGGAGTAGCAAGTTTGATTTACAAACCATCAATAAATGCAATTTTGTTGCATGATGGCTCATGAATCAAGTGTGCAAGTTCAATAAATGCAACAAAATAAGACTCTCAAAACCACCTCCCTATCATGAAAGAGTAGTTAACAATGAATCTTGAACCGTTTTCATCACTAATGAGTATGAAACGACTCAAGACTCAAGGGTTCAATTAACGTCCGATTAAACCCCAACAAGTTATTATCTTGCATCATTTTAAATCACCAATTTTATTACTCCATTTTAGTTACCTTTCAATTCTTTAATCAATTAAGTCCAAAGGTGAGTTTAAGTCCTCTAATGGAAAAAAAGGTCAAACCAAGAGTTATTTTAGGCATGAGAGAAGTGTCATGCTGTTGGTAATAAACCCCCAAAAGGATTAAACCATTAAGCGTAAGACCTCAATCTCATGCTTTAAACAAGCAACAAGTTTAAACCAACTTTCAAAGCAAAGCAAAGCCAAGAAAGGGGGGAGTTGCAATGGTGATTACAAGTGATCACAAGTATGGAAAACCATAAATAAATGCAATCAACTCAAATAAGATGGTGTCTAATGCCTAAAACACCAAACTCATGAGGACAATTATACTACAAGCATACAAAACAAAGCTCAAATGCAAAAATACTTAAAAACAGTCCTAAAATAGTCCAAAATAATTCCTAAAACATGCTGGAATTAAGACAAAAATAGCTAGAATAATAAGCTAAAATATGGATCATGCTCACAACACAAGGAGATGAGGCTAACCTCTCCAATTTTGGACTTCAAACCATGATTTTAGCCACTGAAATAGCTCTGAAAATCAGTGTTTAAAATTTCATAAAAAGATAGTACAAAGGTGGGAAACACAAGGGTAAAGACCTTGAGAACATGGTGTAAAGAATGGTGAATCACCCCCCAACCTTTATTGGCCTTAAAACCCAAGTTTCAGCCCAAAAATACAGAGTTTTTATAGCCCAGGAATAGTTGGAAAACAACAAGGAAAAGAGTGACTAAAACAAGTAAAGAGGCAAAGCCTTATACCTCTTGAGGAAGAGATCATTTCCAAGCAATAAAACAAGGCAAACAACACCCTCAAAAGCTCAAACAAGGCTCAAAGATACCTTAGCTCAAAGATGAAGAGGTTTGGTTAAGAGTGTATAGGCAAAGGTGAAGGATATGTAAGCAAGGGTTAAGAAATTTGCAAGAGAGAGAGGAAAAATTTTACTCCAAAATTTTTCTAACCTCCAAATATGAGAGGGAGGTCCTCTATATATAGAAAACATAAATCTCCCTCATAAACATCCAGCCATACACGTGGGAGCAGATGCAAGCATCTGTGCAAACAGTTGGCACAGCTGTCACAAAATATCTACAAAACACATTGGTGGCCGATAGGCCATATCAATGGCCGACAACCATGACCAATGGCCGACAGCCCATAACAGTGGCTTGTAGGCCACTAGAGGTTGCAGGCTTGAAAATCCAAAGTTTTAGTCCAAAAACAAGGCAACATGGGTGCAAGGTCTGAAAGGCTCAAAGCTATGGCATTCCGCTGAGGACTTCAAGCACTTAACGAGTATATACAATCATCATTGGGTGTGCAAGCGATGACGTCCAAGTCACAAGGGCCGTCAAAAGTGAGCTGTCTACAATAGGCACAGTAAAATGATCAGAAACATGACTCCCACTTTCTTATAAAATGAAGACCTGAGGGTACACAAAAGCGACTCAAAGGAAAATACTGAATTGATGCAACAACGCAAGAAAAGACAAAAAATAAAACTCACAACACAACTATTTGCAAGACATAACTCAAAACAAAATAAGCATTTCTGAGACAAAAAGGGGTTTCCCTTCTCCAAAAACAACTTCAAGTAGCCCGTGGGAAGGTCCAGACATGCCTTCAATTCAGCAATACACATCCACACCCAGAAGAATTGATTTTCGACTTTCAAATTGGGTCTCACAGATTGAATCTCATAATTACGTTGTCTCCGTGTATCTTCTTGACCGAAACAATTGCTTCTTTACCCCATGCCCCTAGTTCAGAAGGTCCTAGTTGAGACTGACATTCATCATTCCAACCACCAGTACTGGCATCACTACTTCGTCAAGTTTGAACTCACCAAGATCGAGTAAACTTTCCATCTCTTCAAATATTTTTTTTTCTTTTGCTCAGATTGGAATCAGAAGATTCAGGAATGAACACAATGGGTGGTGTGTATGATGTTTTGGCTAGGGTAATGGTTGGTTAGTGGCAAGTTGTGTATGGGTTTTATGTTATGGAGTTGTAATCTATTGCGATCAAGGAGAGGGTTATTGACAGCTTTGGGATTTTCAAGTGGGGTGATGACTTTATTGTCAATCTAGTCTTGAATTCCGTGCCGAAGGCAAAAGCAACGGTCAATAAGGTGACCGTATTGCTGATAGAATGTGCAATATTGGGCAGAATCGTGTTTAGGTGGGAGAGGATTAAGGAGAGGTCGAGGATTGAGCGGTTTGAGATACCCTTTCTCCATCAGTACCTTCAATGCACAGGTTTGGCTCATTTGGAGTTGGGCGAAGGTTCATTTTTTGGGAGGAGGAAGCATTAGGTTTAGAAACATTGGCACATGGGTTGGTGGGTGTTGGTCAGGTATTCATGGGCTTGGGACTAGAATCAGGATGGGTGTTTTTGGTAAATCATCTCTTTTCCATTGTTTGCCCCCTGATTCAAAATGCTCTTAACCTAAGTGATAAAAGTGTCATCCACAGTCTTTACAACAACTTCGAGCACTTGTTGATTGTTCAACCCTTTGACCGTCAAAGTCTAAATAGCCCACCGAAGTTGTGCATAGGGATCAATACTTGTCTGGCTTTGTTCTTGCCGCTTGCTTCTGCTTGGCCAAGGGATTGGTTGGCTAAATCGAAGCGAGGCCCATTTGTTGTTGATCTGTCATCACCCAAACTTGAGATAGTTTCGGGTTGGCCCTTTTCAACAGTAGCTTGCCCCAAGATTGGGGAGCTTTTTGATGGGATCGAAACCCAAAATGTTAAATCTGCCACCGTTCCTTAAAGGTTTTCAATCATTCCCAACATCTCAGCAATAATGGGTTCGGCCATTTGGCGCTCTTGGCATACCCAAACCAGATTGGGTGTATCCATCATGCACAAATCAGTGCTTTCAACAATGAACACCTTAGGCTTGGGTAAATGGGTCAGGGTGATGTATATGCTGGGGTTGAAGGTAAGAAGTAATGTATTGATGAGATTAATGTGGGGAGGAGATACTTGGTCATAGATGGGAAGTGGGTTCGTGGTAACATTGGGGTCTTGAGGTGGAGCTATCGTCTAGTTGTCGATGAGATTTTGAACCTCATGACGAAGGCGGTAGCAACGATCGGTGCCATGACCACGCTGCTGATGATACGCATAGTATTTGGTGGGGTTATGTCTTGCAGGGAGTGGATTAGGAAGAGGTTGGGGATCAAAGGGTTTGAGATACCCTTTTTCCATCAGGACTTTTAGTGTGTTGGTTAGGCTCATATAGAGGGGGGTGAACGTTCTACCTTGAGCTCGGGTTGGGCCGACTATTTGTGGGTTGGCATTGGCAAAAAGGTTGGCAGCTTTGGGATTACTGGTGACAGTATTGATTTCAGTGGGTTTGGGAATAGTGCTACTACTAGCATTGGTACTCCCGGAAAACACCCTCCTTGTTGGTTTGCCTGTTCTAGGAATAATCCCCTTGTTAAATGCACTGTTAATCTGCACCCCTAATTCATGCAATTTTTTGAAAGTGAACAGTGGAGCAACTATTAACTTTTGTAACATATCAGGCTCAAGGTTTTGCACCACCCTCCGCACTTAGTCCCTCTTAAAAGGTCAATCTGTCATTTGTGCCGCATTTTCTCTGTACCTTGCAACAAATTCTAGTAAAGGTCCTTCAGGATTGTGATGGGTTGCTTCAAACTCTTGGGTCCTCAGCCAAATCTTCCTAATTCTGCTTTACTTTATCATCTAACTTGGCATATCAAATGGCTGTTATACCCAACAGGGTTCTTCCATACAGAGAGAGTTTCTGAGGCTTAGTCAGACCCATTGGTTTTAGGACGTCCAAGAAAAGCCAGATATGTACCCATCCTCAATATTGGGAATGGAGTTAAGGCCCTGTGCCTTTTTGAATTGCTTCTCAAGGTTAGCAATTTTTAATGAGGTCTGGTCGAGATCATTAATATCAAGGGGATAAAGCCCCTCATTAGGCTGCACCAGCGGTCTGAAAACTTGAGCTTATGCCAACCCTTCTCGAGGATCTGGGCCATGCAAATCTTTAGCTGGCGAAGGTGAATCAAAGTTCGACTGGGGGCCCAGGATTGGGTGTGTAGTAGATGCCCTAGATGGGCGTTGTATTTCAGCATTGGTCTCATCCTGCATGGCAATTCCTTGGTGTAACGTCTCTATCATGGCCACAACTTCTTCTAGACTTTGTGTCATCATGGGTCTACCAAGTTGGCAATCGTGGAAATGGATAGGTGTAAGCTGAGAGCTAACTGATAAGGATTTTGATCCGGTTATACTTGATGTATCTGCATTGGATTAGTTTAGACGGGTTTGACTGGTTTGGCTTTTTAGAATGGGCCTTTCGGTGTTGGCTAGATCTTTTCTGAATTGGCCTTTTAGGGATTAGATGGGCTGGGCCTTTGCTGGGTGGGTTTTTTTTTCTGGGATTGGATGGATTGTGATGGGTTAAGGCAGGTACTGCTCCTTCTCTGGCTCAGACAAACCTAGCATTAAAAACAAATGCCCCATCAAATCAGGATACTGGGTATGCTGGTCAAAACAAAGCAAGATACAATTTTTGGCCTTGCTTTTGGTCTTGCTGAAAATTCACCCATATCAACACAAATCTGATTCTGATATGATCCTCAAGTTTGAAAGGAAACGCCTCAAGATTAAGACTCTTCCAGGATCGCATCATGCATCCCCAAAGACTTCACATTTTGCACCAAAACACACACAAAACACCCCTATGAGAGGCTAGGGTTTCCCTGCCCTAGCTTTTGGAGTGATCTACAGCTTTACTACTCAAACAAGCGGTATCATAACATGCTAAAAAATAAGGAAGAGTATCCAGTCCAAGTTTTGAAAGGTCACTAGAGCGTACCATATGCACTAGGCCAATTGGTCCAAAAGGGTACCTCGGGAAGATTACCTAATATACCTCTCAAAGGAGGATCAAGCGGTACAGCGGCAATCCAGATCCAAGGGTTGTATTCCTAACATGGAAGAGCCCACGACCGGTCAGCGTTTTGGCAAGCTTTTGGGCAAGCCTTCGGTAAAACGTCCAGGAATAGCAGATGGCAAACACAGTGACTTAAGCACACCAATGCAAATGCAAATGCAAAGAACATATAAGTGTAGATAAATGTAACATCATGAAGTTTGAGTCAAGTTCTCCAAATTCCCCAACAGAGTCGCCACAAACTGTAGCTTAACTTTTCATGCTCCTTTCGAATATGACTAGCCCTGTAGTTTGGACTCCCATGGTTTTGAATCTGATCTCACAAGTGCAATGTGAAATAGATAAACACAAAAGAGTCCAAATTTGACAAATCTTTTGGAAAATCAATTTTGAATCAAAATGCCAAAAATGGCTTGCTTTTCCAGATACAGAGTCGCCACCTAAATATATTTGGGAAATTTTGGAAACCCATGACTCGTGCTAAAGGCCACGTGTCCATTATCACCAAGATTGTCTTGCTCGGCGACTTAGGTACGAGAGGGAAAGGTCATGAATTAAGCACCCTACGCGCCTGATCAATGATCCGTCTCTACTAATCATGACGTGATTCTTGTTTACAATGTATGCTCATGTTCCAGTTATTAGGCTATTGTTACTATGTGATGTGCATACAAGTATAGACTAATTTGCAAAAATTAGAACATTTTGATTCATGTTTGTTTTGAAAATTGTTTCGAATATGTACCACTTGAAAAAGTAATCTCATATGCACATTCCTCAAATTATTACAATTCAAGCAATTAGCCTTCATCCACAAGCATTCAAGCAAGTATATCGATTTAAGCAATTAGTCACATGGTAATCATGCTTGACATGGCAACAATCACACTTATGCAGTATGCTAAAGCAATAAAATGCTCACCTAGTACTCCAAGGCAAGCCAAACAAAGCAAAATAATTAGAAAAATGCATGTTCCGAACTAATGCGATATGACTAATGCAGCACATGCGATATGCAATTAATAGGCTCGGCTACTAATTATGACATGCGAATTAATTTGATAGCATGTGGTTTCAACATGTATTTCAACGAAGTATGTAAACTACAATGTTTGCTAGAATGATGAACCGAGCCTCGATGTATGCAAGACAAGTGTATGCAAACATGGGAAATGCTAAAAGAAATATGATGTTCTATTCTATCAATCATAAGCAGATAAATAAAAGGGCAAAAGACGTGGGGTAAGAAGACATACACATTAGTACATGTTTTCCCTCTCGCGAGAGGGTCCAAATGAATGTACTAGCTAATTAATTATTACTACAAATTTACTAATCTATTACAACCCAAATGAAATAAATTAACTATACCAGCTACTTAACTAATTATTATAACTAACTATTCTAATTCTAGCCAATTAAATAAGTACAACACAAAACTAACTAGTTATTCTAACTAATTAGTTACAAGTCTGCTACTCCAAGCACAACATACTAATATTACAACATCATTGTGATGGATCCCGAGAATCAAGGGATGGCTCATGCATGAATGTGGATTTCTACCTGATAATGCTCTCCGTTTTGCTACCGGAATGCCTCTGTTGCTCAGTGAGAAAATTGCACATGTTTTTCCACCTCAGCATCTGCTTTGCTTTGTTGGAAAAAGGACACTGCTTGCCTAGAAAAAGTGGCCAACAACCCAGAAGTAGTGGCTTGCCTTCCAGTAAAAGTGGCATACCCCAAGTGATTAAAATTCCCTACTCATTCTTATGGCAAGAGTGATATCTGCGACATGTGTTGTATACAGAGGTTTAAGGATAAGCTTTGCTTTTAATGATTACTTATATCTTGATTTAGGCATAAAACTCAAGACGAGTAAAAGAGGAACTCACAATAAGAATCACCTATATGATTGTTGAACTGGGGCTGGTTCTATGAGAATGAAAAGGATAAATTCTCTAGAAACACTCATGAACAACCAGGAGCGTTCAAGACCAAAATGAATACAACCGTGAGAACCACGATATGTCAGAAGATATTTTGTGTGAAATCTATTGTCTTAGCTTACACAAATGGATGAACAATTCAAGGCATCGCGTCCATTAGTTAGCTAGTAAGTCCGATAGGTTATCACTAGAGAAGGTTCAAGACCGAAAGCTACCTATCCTGATGCATGATATTTTTGATTTATACTCTTTTAACAAATTCTGCACATTGTTGCATTTCCGTTGTCATCAAATTTTATTCATGTGGGGGATTGTAAGAAATGGTTTGGCAAAAATAGATTTTTCCAATACTTTGGTCTAATTTTTAGGTAGGACCCATGCGCCAAAGTTGGCGAGTCCATGTGGCAACGCATTCTTTGCCACGTAACGATTCACATCATATATTTGGTTGCTCAAAACCATTAGTTGTTATACATATCTGTTGTAGAATGTGGATATAGCTTATTTGCTTATCTGAGAATGTGGATATTGTTGTTATACATATCTGTCGAGAATGTGGTTAGTGCTTATATGCCTATCCGTTAAAAAGGAAAAAAATGAAAGGTAACTTGGACTCATAAGTCGTATGACATAAATATCTGATTTATGTGAATGTATCAGTGTTGGCCATCTATCAATTGCTAATCTTTTAGTCATTGTTCATGGTTGGTTTAGTATATTTCTACTGGGCTGTGGCTCACCCTATATGGGAATATCATTTTCAGGTACAGGTAGCATGCCACCTCCAAGGACATAGCTTGGGAGGCTAGAGGCGGGCATACTTTTGTTGTTTTACTTTTGATGTATTACATGTAAATTCAAGCCAAGGGCTTAATGTGTATGAGTTAGTACTCTTTTGTTGTAACCAAGTGTTAACTTGGAAAGCTGTAAGCCCTTAGGGCATTTGCTTTTATGGTTAACATGTAATACTTATGTAATAGAACTCTGATAAATGGAAGAATGTGGAACCTTTACATCTCAATGCATGTCTTATTTGATGGGTTTAATGTTATTATTTTGAGGGCGTTACAGTCCCTCATTTGAATTTTGCACTCAATTTTTTCGTTCTTGTTTTCTGCTATTGCTCTCTGTATTTTGCTGCATTTATTTTTCCTGTGAGAAAGTGTATAAATACAAAGTGTGTTCGTTGTGCGAATAGTTTATAGTGCTGTTACTGTTCGTAGTTGATCATTTTATCCTGAGAGATAAACGTCCATAGTCTAAAAGAACCAAGGAGATGACGAATCTGTCTCAAGGACAAAGTGTTAAACACTGGACTTAATCAAAATTTTGTTCGCGAAAATAATAAGGTAAGTGATTAGTTTACTTTTCTATTTTATTAATTTTTTCCTTTTCAGATTCTGATTTTCTTTTTTAACAAAATAAGAATCTGTTGTTTTATTTTTTTTATATACTGTTTTGATTTTTGTAATCAAACATTCTCTCTCCTTTCTTTAATCATTTCTTTGAATACATTGAAGATTGCCCAACATAAATTTGGCACCAAAATGATATTTATTTTCAGTTTTTACCATTACAAAATTATGTTCAAAAACTGTAAATAAATAAATAATACAATTTTTAATTTTGTGAAATTTCCATAGTGATATTTGTTGCACTATTAACCAATCATTCTATCTTTGAAAGCACAGTTATATCCTAGTGTAAATAGTATATAGTGATACTATTGAATAATTTGCGGTACACAGTGGCTAGACACTTGTTTCATTTAGAAGAAATGATAGCATTACTTCATTATCAATTTTTGTTCTCAATAATGTTATGATGATCATATTTTGTTTATCATGTCGTATATTAATATTATACTAATAACAAACATATGTGGTGGAACTCAATAAATCAATACAATATTGACATATAATATGATAAATAAATTATTGAAAGAAAAAAAAAATACAATCATCTTAACATTATTGATATTTATTAAGGAAAATTACAATAATCCAGAGTTTGAACCTTGTAATAAAATAAATCTTATATTTTAAATTTTATCAATTTAAACTTTAATCGTTTGATTTGTTTTGAATTTAACCCATTTATCTATTTCTATTAAGTAAAGCCGACGAAAAAATGATATCTTTGCCGTTAAACTTAACATAGATTTTTATAAAATGTTTGACATACTCTTTTTTGTTGAATTTAATGACTAAAATATTTTTTTTCCCATTAGTTACTTAGCGAAAATAAACAAATAGTTTAGGTTGAAAATAAATCAAAATATTAGAATTTAAATTGAAAAAATTCAAAATTCAAAACTTATTTTATTAAAGATCAATCATTGAGATTTTTTTTAATTTCCCCTATTTATTATAGAGTTGAAGAGATAAGTGAAATCTTTATCAATTATCGAAAACACGTAGGGAGGCTAGGACAATTCCATTCCATTTTATTTCATTTCAATATAGGCTAGATGAATAATATTAGCTAAGGGATGTGAAGTATATTATATCATACCAAGTGGCGTTTGGTGATAAGCTAAAAAAGTTAGTTTTTGCTAAATGAGTAAAATGTCAAAAAGTCATTAAATTGTTTATTATGAGCTAAAAAAACCAATTACTAGTGGTTCTTGCATTTGGCATTTATGTCATTTTGGTCCTTACGCTTTTAATTAGCTTAATTTTGATTTTTAATTTTAGATTTTATATCTATTTGGTTCAATTAATAAATTTGTTAGAGTCATTATGCAAAATGGTCACTAAGTTAGTTGAGATTAACCCATCAAGTTAAGTAAATTTATAATTTCATTCTTAAAATCATAACACATGTTGCTCACATGCATATTTTCATCATAAAAGCTAATGGGTGCAATCAATTAGATCAAATTAAGACAAATTACAAATTTAAGGTTAAAATTGGATTATTTACATTATAAAGGCCAAATGATATAAGAGCTAAAGTATAAATACCAAAAAACATACACATTAAAGTATCAGAACTATCAGTATAATTCACTACAACAATTTGCACCTTTAATTTGGTGACCACTTTTGGCGACCAAAAATACAAATTTTCCTATTGGTCGCCAATAATTTAATTTTTAGCTACTAAATTTTTAGTAGCCATGTGTTAGTTATTGGCGGCTAAAAAAATATTTAGTCACTAAAAATATGTGTAGCTCAACTTTTCGTACTTCTTTCGGATATAACTAGCCCTACAATTCGGATTCCGATGGTTCTGAATCTAATCTCAAAAGTGTAATGTGAGATAGATAAACACAAAAGAGTCCAAATCTGAAAAATCTTTCGCAAAATCAATTTTGAATCAAAATGCCAAAAATGGAAAATTTAGGAAATCAAAATGCCAGATACAGAGTCGCCACATAAATATTTTTGGGAAATTTGGGAAACCCATGAATCGTGCCAAAGGCCACATGTCCATCATTACCAAGACCGTCTCGGCTTGGGAACTTAGGTATGAGAGGAGAAAGTCAGCTCTCCTATTAAGTCATCCTCACAGTGTATTTCAAAGTAAAATTTTACTTTGAATGATAGTAAACTTTACTCTAATTCATCAAAGTAAAGTTTACAATGATTCAAAGTAAAATTTTATATCGTTAAGCAAATCAACATGTTTTTAATCAGAGTAAAATTTCAGAGTAAAATTTTACTTTGAATCATAATAAACTTTATTCTGATTCATAGTAAAAAACTCTGAATCAGAGGAAAGTTTACTCATACCCTTTCCGGGAACCCCTATATCCTTCAATTGCCTAAACCTAAGGTCTTACTTTGGATTGGAACGAAAGGTGAGTGGCTACTGACAAAGTGGAAAACGAGAGATAAGTTAACCAAGAATAAGGAAGCTAGGATTTAATGGAACAAAATCAAATGGGAGGATTTAAACATAAGGAATAATGCAATACAGCACATTAATTATCAACAACATGGCTCTGATACCAAAAGAGAGCGGAAACAACACATTAAAGAAACGCAGTACATTAAATACAAAATATTTTAAAATGCTTAAAACAAACAAGATACAAATTAATAATAACTTACAATTGTTTACTGGATAGAATCAAATAGTTCTTCAAAATACATAGCTTGAAAATAAATTTACAGAAATTTAAGATTACAGAGATATTTTTCTTGAGGTACTGGAACTCTCAATTTTTCTAACTGTGAATTCTAGCTCTGTCTTGCAATTGACTGAAGAGGCTCTTTTAGAGGCAAAAGAGTTTATTGTGAGCCTTGTGAAGGAATCTGACTGAAAGAAACACATGGGAACCAACTGGAACTTTTGGTGAGTGACTAAAGTTGATGGATGCTTTTGACTGTAGTGACTTGGTCTTGATTGATGAATAGTGAACAGTAAATTTGACTTTTTCACTATTCATTGCTTTCGGTGGAGGCATGTGACTGAGGGAATCAATATAGATATACAAGAGTATCGATTGAAGCTGATAATTATAACTATATAAATTCTGTTGACTATATCAAGCATATGGGTCCTGAACATCTTGAAACTAGGGCCCATAAGGATTCTGATTAGTTGAACTTGAAGAAGAGTGTGAACCATTTGAACCTTCTTCTGAACTGTCTTCAGATTTTGACTTGGCGGGCCATGAGTAGACGGGCTATTTGAAGAAGCTCATCTTTGGATGACTTGGATTTGACTTTGGGCTTAGCCTGAGAATATGATTTTACTTTGGACTTGGATTGATCAGATTTGGGCGTTGCTGACTTGGGCTTTGCTGACTTGGACTTAGAAGAACTAGAAGTTGGGCTTCCAAGATTGACTGGAGGAAGTTGGCTTCCTGGAGTTATTGAAACAGTTGGGTTCTGCTGAGCTTTAACCATGGCAGGTGTGGGAGCTTGAATGCTAACTGGAAACTCTACTTGAACTTGTTCAATGATGCGTGGAATTTTGAAATTATCCCACCATTTAACAGAGTGTTGTCGAATGATTATGTCATTATCATTAGCATATTGCCATTTAAATATCCATGAGATTTTGTATTTGGATATAAAAATGAGCAATGTAGGAAATTTCTTTTGTTGTGGACTGAATGAGAAAACAGTAGAAAAATAATTGACTTGTTCAATCAAAATGGAGGGGAAGATATCATTAATAGCTCCATACTGATTCCACCATCGAAGAAACCAAGTAGGGAATTCTGACTTGAATTTATGATCAAATTGGAGGAACCAGGAGTGACTATTTGACTCATTTTGATACAGGAGAACTTTGAACCAAGCATCAATATAATTATAATAACTATATTGAATTATATGACCAGGTAAATCACGGTGTTGGAAAGGAGGACCTCATTCATTCAAAGAGACTATATTATGAATATACAATGAATGGTACACAATTTTACTGGTGTAAGTCCGATCATAAATATGTTTAATAAGAATGGACTGATGATTGAACAGGATGTCTTTGTAATAGATAATTGACTTTTCTGGATGAAGGGGAACAAAATGCCATCCAGGAGGAAAATAGGATTTGACTAGATCAAGAACAGTCTGAGTGTTCTTGTGACTGGGTTCTTTGAAAAAAAGATTAGTAGTATAAAATTTAACATAATCAGAACGAGCTGATTTAATAGGGTTAGGAGGGTAAGGAGTAACTGACTGAGAAGAAGAAGCAAAGGGGTCAGTAGCAAGTGCAGATGAATAACTAGATTTAGGAATATTACCAAGAATTTGGTAATGGTTGACTAATTTAGCAGGATGGTATCTGGTGACTAATTCCAAAGGAGGAGGCATTGGTTGACTAGAAAGAACAAGAGCCTTGCTGGAAGGTCTCAAAGGTTTCTGACTAGACATCTGTAGAATGAGTAAGCAGAATTTAGCATCCACTGAGGATATCTAATTTGCTCATATGATAATCAACACAGTTAATATAGTGAGCAAGAAGATGACGGCGACTGCGAATTGTGTGAAATCGAATAAATTGAGCACGTTTAGTAGACTTTTTGGCTAATTTGAGGCAAACAATATGGTAAACAGTTTGGTGAATGAGGTTTTTATAATAGGTAACTTGGGATTTATGGTAGGAAATAAAAGGAGTTGCCATCCTCTATCCCCCTGTAAAAATTCTCTGATAAGAAAATCAGAAACAGAATTTTGACTACCATGTATATATTCAATATCAAAATCTCTCTCTAAACTCATCTTCTTTCTAGGTTTTCATCTACTTCTAGTGTGAATCCATCTTAAGTTCTTTGTAAGAAAGATAGAGGGCTGCTTGGGCTTCATTCTAATCTGAAAAATAGTGGATTTGGAGCACTTGGATTTTGGGTCATCTTCTCCATTTTTGTTCTTCGTTCGAGGTAGGGATTCTCCTTGTTTCTTTTCAATACTTCGTCTATAGATAGACATGTGGTAGTTTTTGTATTGCATAAAAATGCTATCATGTTGGATTTGTGAAAATCATTGGGACTGAACCTGGGGTTGTTTGTTGAATTTGGGTTTATTATCATTAGTTGTGGTTTGGGCTAATTGGAGTGTTAATTAGCATGTAGTTGTTGAAAAGAGAAGAAACCCTAATTTCTTTTATTTGATTTAATAAATTAATTGAGGGGTTTTGATCTTTGGGAAAATACTTAGGTATTTTGAGTCTTAATTGTGGTTATTGTTGTTTGTTGATGTTAATTGGGCCTTTTTGGTCAATATTGAGAAAGAGGAAGGAAAGACCCTAATTTATTGTTTATGAATTAATGTGCATAATTAGTTTGAAATGGCTTTGAAAAGAATGTAGCCAATTTAAATGAAGTATGGCTTTTGTCCATGGGAATGATTTTTGTGAAAACAAAGGAAGTGGAATTCATTTTGTGAAATGGGAAAGGTATTTTGAAACAAGTATAATAAAATTGGAATGTTGTATCTTGAGTATTGAACACACTTGTGTGGGGTATAGCTTTCACTACCATGTTCATGTTGTTGCTGAGTTTTGTAATCTCATGTTAGTTGGGTCTGTTAATAGATGTATAATATGCATGCATCTGGAGATTTTGGTCATCGGTGGAGGATGATAAGGTTGTGTTGAATTGTTGTGTATGTATTACACCATTGTTGATTGAACCTCATATGTAATGAAATGCTGAATTACATTATATTTGTATACCGGTTGAGGAGAAGAGAGGGGCTGTACTCCAGTCTGTGTGAGAAGATAGGGGATGGACTCCACACACTTATGTGTTCAGCGCTTATAATCAGAGGTATCATACCCTTCCAGCTAGCGCCTGGAGAACTGACGCGCTGATAATCTAAGGTACCATACCCTTCCAGCCAGCGCCTGGTAAACTGGTAGATTGTGGTGAGAAGTGTATCTTTGGCTTACTACGCATATAGCTAGTAGTGCAGTGTTGTTTTGTTATTGTTTCAGTGTATCTGGAAACATTGTGGATTGTATTTGTTACAGTGTTGGAGGGACGAGTTGACTCATTGATTGATTTTATGTATGTAGTTGAGTTGTTTTTTTTTTTTTTTTATAGAGGTGTGCATGGATAATTATGATATAATTGGAATTGCGTTGAAATGCCAAATATGTTTTGAATAGGCACATCTGTTGTATGTGTGGCAAATGGAAGAGTAACGGGCTTAATGAATCTATATTTCTAAGTAGTTGTTAATGTTATAAAAGATTGGGAACGGGGGTTAATGAAAGGAAAAAGGAAGGAGAAATCGCTTATAGCGGTGAATTAAATGATTGTTTTCAAGAAAAGTTCATATATATATTCATATATATATTTTGTATAAACTGTCACATTATTATTCTAGTATGAGAATGGGTGTTCATGATCATAGCTATCTGTAATGTTGTTATTGTTAAGGAGCATGTTGAGTTCTCTACTGGACTATATGTTCATCCCACGTTGTTGAATCTTTTTCAGGTGTTTAGCAGGGTGTGCTACAAGTTTTGGATCTTCTTATTTGTTGGCCACGGGGCCTCAGTTATGTTGGCGAAATGCCATTGTTGTAAAGGGTTACACCCTTCTTCTTGTACTTTTAATGATGTAAGCCCAAGGGCAATTTATTAAGTTAGTTCATGTAATATTTACTTTGCATACGAATGAGAGTATTGTTAATCACTTCTATGGATTGAAAGTATGAGTTTATTTCCGCATGTTATCTCTGAAATTGAATTAAGTTAAAGAATTTGGTAATGACTCCGAGTAATAAAAAGTGGGGCGTGACAGGAGGCACTGGTTGACTAGAAGGAACAAGAGCCTTGCTGGAAGGTCTCAAAGGTTTCTGACTAGACATCTGTAGAATGAGTAAGCAGAATTTAGCATCCACTGAGGATATCTAATTTGCTCATATGATAATCATCACAATTAATGTAATGAGCAAGAAGATTACGATGACTATGAATTGTGTGAAATCGAATAAATTGAGCATGTTTAGTAGATATTTTGGCTAATTTGAGGCAAGCAATATGGTAAGCAGTTTGGTGAATGAGATTGCGATAATGAGTGACTCGTGATTTATGGAAGGAAATAAAAGGAGTTGCCATCCTCTATCCCCCTGTAAAAATTCTTTGATAAGAAAATCAGAAATAGAATTTTGACTATGTATATATTCAATATCAAAATCAAAAATACTTAAAATAGATTGTCAACGGGCAAAAATTTGCTTACTAGTAAGATTTTGAACATCTTTTTCTAAAACATATTTAGCATATTTGCAATCAACACAAAGTAAAAATTTTTGATTTAAAATATCATCTTGAAATTTACTGATACATAAAGCAGTAGATAAAATTTCTTGTTTAATAGTACTATAATTTTTCTGTGCTTTATTCCAGACACCAGAATGGAAACGAACAATTTGTTCAGATGACTGAGTTGTAAGTTTCTGAAGAAGAATACCACCATAACCAATATCAGAAACATTAGTTTGAATAATTTTGAAGGAATTTTCAGTCAGCAAAAATACCAAGACAAGGCAAAGTCTTGACATATTTTTTGACTTGTTGGACAATAGAAGTATGAATAGAAGACCAAGGACGAGGATTATCTTTCAACCTATCAAAAAGGGGTTGACAAATTTTTCGAAAGTCTTTATAAAATTCAGCAATATAGTTTAATGAACCAAAAAATCGTTGTAACTGATTTTTATCTAGGATTTCATCAGGAAATTTAGAAGCAAATTCAATAGATCAGCTAATTGGAAGAATAGTACCTTGGTAACGCCCTCAAAATTAATCCATTATATATATATCATTGACATGCAATATTTAAAGAAAACAATTCATTAATTCATTCATCAGAGTATTACTAAATAAAAGCGTTACATGTAACATCAAATTAAATGCCCTACGGGCTAACATCTTTCCAAGCCAACACTTGGACACAGAATATGAGTTCTAACTCAAATACAAACAAAGCCCTAGGCTTGAATGTTTACATGTAATATCAAATAAATAAATAACAACTAAACTAAACAGAGTCTTCAACTCCAATTCCTTCCAAGCTAAGTCCTTGGAGGTAGCTTATCACCTGAACCTGAAAATGATGTTCCCATAAAGGGTGAGCCACAGCCCAGTAGAAAAATACTAAACCAAATATAAGCATTGGATAAAGCTATAGCATTCAATAGATGGTTAACCAAGATAATCAATTATAACTTGATACTGTCTTATGACACTAATGTCTATGACATGTTTCAATTCCCATTATTATCAATATGACTCAGAACCTGGCCAAACTTACAACAGTGAACTATATATCACATTCACATTACTTCCAATATCAACAACACAGATGAGACTCAAGCTCATATCAAAACATTTCGTACTTCTCATTTGATACACATTTTAGTGTTGTATCAATAACATGTAAAAACACTTCAATATAATAAGCACACATAATAGTGATGCTAATGGAGTCCATCCCCTATCTCCTCCCAAACAAAAAATCCGGTTTAGAGGTCGATCCCCTATATTCCCCTAAACCGTGGGGTACATCCCCTATCTCCTCCCAAACAATATGCATATGCAATGCTCAATCAATACATGTACTTTCTGTATTCATTCAATAGTCTAAATTTATGACTTAAACAAATTGATTAGTTTCAATTTTCCCTAATCCACATGCAATGTCTACAACAAACACGA
Source organism: Camellia sinensis (assembly GCF_004153795.1). Taxonomy (NCBI): domain Eukaryota; kingdom Viridiplantae; phylum Streptophyta; class Magnoliopsida; order Ericales; family Theaceae; genus Camellia; species Camellia sinensis. The sequence continues at coordinate 1,741,602 of NW_021025173.1, read as the reverse complement.
CTATCCTCCACCGATAGCCCAAAACAGTTATTTCTAGACTGGAAATAAATATATCAACAATTCAATAGGCGAGTGATTTTAATTATCCAACTACACCATTTAATCAATGAATTCCTCAATTTCATGCATTTAACCAATTTCCCCAATTTCCTTAAATTAATTATACAAATTAATTTATTAATACAACTAGGGTTTTTCCCAAAATTACCAAAGTACTCCCAACATATCAAAATACCAAAACTTAGAACAAAACTTATAGGATGGAGTAGGAAATCCCTACCTCGAAGAAAATAACCCGAATGGAGAAGACGAAGATGAATACCCAAATTCCAAAGTGCTCCAAACCACCAAACGTTCAGATTGAATGAAAGCCCTAGACTCACTCTATCTTTTTAATAAAGGACCAAGGTTAGATACTCACCCTAGGTAAATCAATTTTTAGAGAGAAGGCAGGTTTAGAGAGAGAGAAAGAGAGAGAGACTCTCAAGGGGCGGTTTTCTAAAAGTTAAGAAAGAAAAGTAGGTCAAAAAGTGATCCAAAAAGTGAAATCTCGGACTGATGTAGTCGACTCCCCGCTCGAGTGTGAAAATCCCCGCTCGAGCGTCAGACACAGACTCACGCTTGAGCGTGAAAAGAGCCGCTCGAGCGTCGATTGCACACTTCCAGAAGTTTTGCAGGCGATGGTACCCGCTCGAGTGCCAAACTCTTCGCTCGAGCGCCAAACTCTCCGCTCGAGCGGAGGGACTGCAGAGTAAAGTACTGGGAGATGGAGAAACACGCTCGAGCGTCAAAACTCCCGCTCGAGCGGATAAGCAACAACGAAGAGCCCGCTCGAGCGTTAAAACTTCCGCTCGAGCGTGAAGGCCAAAATCTGGACATCACCTTTTGGTTTCAAAGTGCAACCAACCTGTTTCAAACCTGCCCATCACAACCCAAGATCCAAATACAAAGAGGAAAGGCTAGAAGTGATAATGATACAAAAACAAGTCCACGGAACCAAGTCCAGAATACAGTATACAAAGGAAGGAAAAACCGGGATCGCTATAAATGGTTTATAATTAATAACTAGGCACGGAATATCTCGTTCAAGTTCAGCATTTTTATTAACATAAAAAGCAGGGCAAGACCATGGTGACTTACTATGACTGATAATTTTATTTTTTAGTAGTTCATTAATCTCCTTTTTGCACATTTCAACTAATTCATGATTCATTTGAATAGGTCGAGATCTAGTAGGTATTTGCCGTTCATTAAAATTTTTAATATATGGGAGTGTAACTACATGTTTTTTCCTATGCCAAAAAGCACTAGGTAAAGTAGAGCAAACAGTTTGTTCTAATTGACTTTTAAAATTATCAATTTTGGTTATTAAAAGAGGATCAGTTAATTGGGTTTTAATTCGTTTATATTTGATTTCTTCTTTGAGAAATTTAAGCTGTTTAGTTAATCGAGTAATAGATTGAGAAATAGAACAGTCTTTTAATTGATTTAATTCTTTGATCTCGGGAGGAGACAAAAATTTAAAAGTAACTGTGTGACCAAAAGCTTGTGTGATTATACCATGATTAGTAGTAGTAAAGGGATATAATAGGAAAATAAATGGTGTACCTAAAATAACTTTATCAGTTAAATTTCTTATTAAAACAAAAGATGTTTTAAAACAAACATTATTTTTGGCAAATATGTACTTTTGGTAATTTATATTTAATATGTATTTAACTTCCATTGGCAGAACTTAATTGCTCAGTAGACTTGTGATAATATTTGGTTGGAACTAATCCTTCTTGAATACAATTTAAATCAGCACCAGTATCAATTAGTGCAATAACTTCTATTTCAAAATCATTAATAACTAATTTGACTTTTGTGAATGTCATTTTTGAATATTAATTCTATGAATTATATTGAGGCGTTTACTATCATGATCACTGTTGTGCGTAATGGTACGATTATCAAAAATAACTTTATCAGGATCAGGTTCAAATCCAGATCCATCTTCTAATTCATGAGCAGATTTATTAGATTGTTGAAAATCATTGAGGCTTTTGTTGATTTTTAATATGGCAATTTCCGCTTCTAAAGATTTGTCTTTATTTTTTAATTCTTGAATGGTTGATTTAATTTGATTAATTTCATTTGTAAGTCTTGTAGAGTAATTTCTTTATGTTTTTCTTTTTTAAATTGGTCTAGAGTTTTATTTAGACTAATGATTGGTTTATCATGTTTGGGTTTTTTGTCTTTATTTGTTAATAAGGATTTTAACTTATTAGTATATTGTTTTTTGAGTTCAGGGTTTTCTAATTTAGCAATTAATTCAATAAGAGCAGTTTCTTCTTGCTGAGATTTACTAAGAACATTAACTGTTTTACAACAAGTATCATTACATCTTAGTTCAATTTCATTATCCGTACTATCAGTAGGAGAATAATAAGTAAAAGTGGAACTAAAAGAAATATTATCATCAGATGAGTTACAAGAGTGATCAGGGGATTGTTTTGAGAAACATTTAATTTGAATATATCAAATATTTGTTTTTGATTTTCTTCAGTAATTTGTAATTGGTTAAGTTTAGTTTTAAGTTTTTCTTTTACTTTACATTTATTAGAATAATGACATTTTTTCCCACAATTGTAACAAGTAACCTCAGGAGTAGGTTTTGACTCTTTTTTGGATTTTTTAGAATATTTCTTTTTGGGATTAGTATAATATTTATCTGTTAATTTAGAAGGATAATATTTCTTTTTTCTCTTTTGGTATCAGAGCCATGTTGTTGATGATTAATGTGCTTTATTGCATTATTCCTTCTGTTTAAATCCTCCCATTTGATTTTGTTCCATTAAATCCTAGCTTCCTTATTCTTGGTTAACTTATCTCTCGTTTTCTACTTTGTCAGTAGCCACCCACCTTTCGTCCCAATCTAGAGTAAGACCTTAGATTTAGGCAATTGAAGGATATAGGGGTTCCCGGAAAGGATATGAGTGAATACACCGTATGAGAAAACATGATAAGTTATAATTGAATTTTGGAAAATTGGATTTAATTTTATAAAATCACAATGAGTCGATTATTCAGGAGTAATTGTTCAGTTAGCTCTAGATCCACAACGCTTGCTCCTATACCTAGTACAGACTTAGTATTAAATGAAGAAGAACGTGAATATCAAGATGTAAAAATTGATTTAGGCTGGAATATCCCTAAAGTTAAAACTAAAGAAATCTATAAAACTAGTTTTTTACAATCTACCTTTAATGTCGATTTACAAGTCAAAACTGTTGAACAAGTTTATGCCTTAAGTAAACCAAGAGAAACCTGCTAGTTATTATCTAATGACGCAATTTAAAAACATCTCAAAGCTGGTCATAATTTTATCCATTTAGGATTAATACAAGTAGGAATAAATTCATTAACTCAACAAGGTAAAAATACTTCTATTTTATTATGTTTAAGAGATGCTCGATTTATTAATTACAATGCCAGTGTAATGGGTATGATGGAATCAGGAATCCATAAAGGTCCTGTCCATTTTAATTGTTTCCCTGATTTTACTTTAAGTTTAAGAGATCCTCACATATTAAAAGCTTTAACATTGAATATTCAACTGTTTGGAGAATTTACTAATATGTTAGAAAGTGTTCATAATATTACTTTAATTTATCGAATCTATTACAAGTGTATTAAAACTAATTTAAATGCTCAAGCTTTAACCAAAAGTCCAAAGGATAAAACTTTATTAATCCAAGGCAGTACAACTGCAACCAATACTACTGTTCCAAAAATGATTCAATGGAAAGATATCAATCTATTAGGTCACTATCAATGCAAATTATTCCCAACATCAACAATCTTCTGATAGCCAAGATATTCAACACATTCAACAATTTAATGATGGTTCTGTTCATAATAAATTTAATAGAACTTACAGTCAATCTACTAGGCATAGTACATCTAGTCTACCTATAGAAACCGATGATGATGAAATCTTCAATCCTTCTTTATTCACTAGAAAAGATAGGAAACTTCATCTTAATGAATCTACTTCCCAATCTCAACATATTCATAGTAGAATGAAAGGAATAGATAATTCCGCTATTTTCCAAATTAGTAAACCAGTTTGCTCTACCCATACTCATCTTCAAGAAGAAGATACTGTTTCTCAAGATTCACCTACTCAAACTGATTTTGAAGTTGTTCCTCCTATTAATCCACAATTATTGACTCTTAGTAAGCCTTTTACTCCCGACTTTAATAAACTTCATGCTGAATACAAGTCTACAACAAATAAGTCCAAACGTCATGATTATTATAAACAATATGATAAAAAACAACAATCTAAGATTACTAAAAAATGGTATAAATTTATGATGGAAATCAATACTGAAATTAATTTCTTTGATTATTTAGAAAATTACTATCAAAACATAAATGTGATTACAAAAACTAAATGGAAGACCTCTTCCAATACTATTGTTTCAGCCAGTCATCCTCCTTTAGAGAAAATTCTTATTGAACATAAAAGAACTATTGTCCCAACCTCTCCATTCAAACTTCCTGGTGATGAATCCTCTGAAGTTAAAAAAGTAATGGAACAAAATAATTTTTCAAATCAATGTTTAAAAATTATTGGTAAACAACTAGATAAGATTGAAACTTCTTTTGAAGAATATTCTACTAGTCACACTTCTGTCAGTAAACCTTTAGATAAATCTCTTATTAATCTTCCCAGTAATAGAAAACGGTTAAGTTTGACCACTCAGGATCATACCACTGTTGATGCAATTGAGAAAATATTTAGTAAAATATCTATATCTACTGGTAAAGAGACATCTACATCTAACACTAAAGGAATTACTGTCTTAACACAACAACCTCCATTAGAATTTCCTATTCAGTCTGATACATCTAGTGATAATGAGATTAATCATCTAGCACAACAATTTCAACCTTTTCATCTCAATAAAATCACACATCCTAAAGTTAATCCTACTACTCTTACAAAAAATTGGTACACTAAACATACACCTCCTGATCTCCAATTTGAATAAACAAATATTAGTAATCAATTTTCCGTTTCGGCTAAAAAATTATATGGATGGAATATTGACGGTCTTAGTTAACACGAAATACTTCTAAAACTCAATCATCTATCTATGGTTTCAAATAGTTATCTTAATAATTATCCTGATTATACTCAATCAGAAATAGTTATCTTAATCACTACTGGATTTACTGGTACCCTTAAATCTTGGTGGCACAAATGTCTTACTTCTAATCAACGAGAATCTATCCAATATGCTGTTCAAATGAATGATGAAGGATTTCTAATCTTTGATGAAGAAATAGGTTCCACTATACCTGATGGAATTAATATTCTTATATATACCATAGTCAAACATTTTATTGGTACACCTACTAATATTCATTCTCGTATTCATGATCAATTAAGCAATTTAACATGTCCAACTTTAAGTGATTTTAGATGGTACAAAGATGTTTTCACTTCTAGAGTAATGGTTAGAGATGATTGCACCAAGTCATTTTGGAAAGAAAAATTTATTAATGGATTACCCAATCTCTTTGCCCATAAGATTAGAGATGTTCTTAGTCAACCTACTGGTATTATCGAATATGATAACTTAACATATGGTGATATTATTAGTACAATTCAAAAAGAAGGTTTAAAAATGTATATTGATTTGAAACTTAGTCAAAAAGCTGCTAAGGATAACATAAAGCTAAATATGAATTAGGTAATTTCAGTGAACAATATGGTCTACCTCCTGTAGCTCCTTTACGACGAAAATCAAGTAAAAACAAAAATAAAAAACTCTGAATCAGAGTAAAGTTTACTATGATTCAAAGTAAAATTTTATATTGTTAAGCAAATCAACATCTTTTGAACCCGAGTAAAATTTTACTTTGAATCATAATAAACTTTACTCTAATTTAGAGTAAAATTTTACTCTGGAAGTACAATTTTACTATCATTATATAATTCAAATCTGCAATGAATTGATAGTAAAATTTTAGTGTCACTAGGAGTCCAAAAACAAATAACAGAAGTACACAATAACAGAGTAAAAGTTTGCTATCATTGTATAAAAAACATAATAAAAAACAGAACAGATAACACCAAAGTAAAAGTTTACTCTCATTTTATCAAACAAAAATAGAGCACATACCAGAGTAAAATTTTACTCTCATTCTATTAAACAAAAACAGAGCAATAGTATTAGAGTAAAATTTCACTCTCATTCTGTCAAAGAAAAATAGAGTAAATAGTATTAGAGTAAAATTTTACTTTCATTTT
>NW_021025173.1:1684593-1705711 GCF_004153795.1 Camellia sinensis | reverse complement strand
TCAGGATCTAGGCTGAAGAAAGTTGGCAGGTATGACCAACATTTAGCTCGCTTTAGCCGAGATAAGGATCTAGGCTGAAGAGTGGTTGGCTGGAAAAACCAACACTTGGTACTCTTCAGCCGAGATAAGGATCCAGGCTGAAGAGTGGTTGGCTAAAAAAACCAACACTTGGTACTCTACAGCCAAGATAAGGATCCAGGCTGAAGAGTGGTTAGCTGGAATAACAACTTTTAGTAATCTTCAGCCGAGATAAAAACCTAGGCTGAAGAGGTTGGCAAGTATGACCCAATAGACTACTAGGCTAAGACCGAGATAAGTATCTCGGCAAGAATATGTTATACTTCATGCAGATTACAGTTGAAAAATAAAGTGCAGGTATGGAACAGACTGAACAAAAAGAAGAAGATTGAACAAACTGAACAAAAAGAAGAAGATTTTCATTCAAAATTCAATTCATAGGTATAAACGATGGGGTCTCAGCCTGGTTACACATTCTTTCCAAAAAAGTAAAAAGAAGAAAAAACGGGATCAAGCAAAAAGATAGTCCAGATCCTCATCCAGATCAACTCGAAGCCTAGTTCCAGCAGGTAGCTCGGTCACATTTTCTACCAAGTCTTCCACCAATGGCTCCACCCGAGCTGACTGAACAGCGGGATCATTAGTGACGACCGAGGCATTGTTGGGCTCTGATGCTTCTTCTTTCTCAACTTGAAGAAACTTTTGTTGGATGGTGTTGGCATACTTTGCCATGTAGATCGGTATGAAATGTGGAGGAGGGTTCAGGAAGACCTCGGTCTCTTGGCCATGACCGAGCTGCGCCACAGCTGCCTTCCACCCACATTTGAAGAATATATCCTTAGCAGCCTCACACTACTGGATATAGGTGGCTTCATCCTCCTTGTAACCGCGGTCTTCCGCGTCTTCTATCTTCTTCTCCAGCTTGGTTATTTCGTCGCTCTTCTTCTTCTCAACCTTAGCCAACTCACGCAGATAGTGGTCCTTCAGCTCGGCCAAAGCCTTTTGTTTGTCCGCCTCCGCCGAGCCGACTAGCCCGGTGAGTCGGGCGACCTCTGATTGTAGCTCGGTCAATTTTTGTTTTGCCTCTTCTAGCTCAGCTGATTTAGCATTGGCCTCAGCCATGGCGTGCTGAGTGGTTTTTCAAAGCTCTAACACGCGCTTGTGAGCGACGTGGTTCTTCTGCAAGGCCTGTGAAAGGAGAGAAACAATTTTGAGCTGAACCGAGCAAACAGATGTAGAAACTAGGACAAGAAAAAGGAGAACTTACCAGCACCATTGATTTTGTGGCCGAGCGAATGGCCTTCAGCTCGGTGAGGTAGTCGTGATGTTCCATATCGGCTGGTAGGCATACACTCTTGGCGAGGTTAAAAGCCAGTGAATGGCCTTTCTCTGCGACCACCGAATTAGTGTTGGTAATAGCACGGTTCTTGTAGGTGATCTTTGGTACCCACTCAGAAGAGCTCGCTCGATCAGAGCACTCAGGTTGTGGGCTTGGTGGTGTGGTCTGGTGAGGCATAGTTTCATCCTTGTCAACAAGGCGTCGCTCGGTTGAGGAAGTCCGAGCACGCTTGCTTGGCCGAGATGATGAAGGCTGAGCAGTTGGCAGGGCTACCACAACCTCTTGTGTTTGGCCGGCTTGGGGTACCTCGGGTAGGTTTGTTTCAGTGATGAGGGCCTTTACTGCTATCTTCTTAGCCATTTCTTGTTCTGCAGTTAGTGTGATCAAATTGATTTGAGGCAAGGTTGGATCTGGTTCTAGTGAGGGTTCAAGGAGAAAATCTGTCACCCTAGTCTTCCTCCTGCTGTTGTATCTGTACATCGGTTCGAAATTAAGTAGCTCGACCCAACCTTTATCGTGGTATCGTAGCGCGGCGTGGAGTGCGTCTAGGTTGGGGTAACTATACAGCGACTTCAGATGGTTCAAGTCTGCATAAAGGAAAAAGACAGTGGTTAGTACGGTTCAAAGTGTGACCAACAGAGTAAAAGAAAGCACAAAACTAAGCCGAGGTAATTATACCAGCTACTCCTTTATTCCAGTTGATGCGGTCTCCTAGTATTTGGGCTTCCTGGTCCTCAAAGTTGCCTGAGACCCAGAAAAAATCATCGTCATTTACATCTTTGTCTGGTGTGTTTTTTATTATTTTCTCTCGGCGGCATCTTATTCTTAAATAATAAACCCAGCCATCTTCGTTCTGGCCTAAAGAGTATTGGTGAAATAACTCGGCTAAACCGAGATTGAGGCCAAGCCGGCGATTTAGCTCGGCGATGTCGTTTATTATTCTGTATGAATTGGTGCTAAGTTGGGTAGGGCAAAGTCTTGTTTGTCTGAGGAATTCACAAAAAAGAGGTTGTACAGGGAATCAGAGTCCGGTTTCTACAATAGAAAGGAGGGTGAAGGGAACGAAGCCCGATTTTCCCCAGGGAGTGGTGTCTAGTTCGGCTAAATTAAGATGAACATCATCAAGGATGTTGTAGTCCCTTCGGAACTCGGCCATAGCCCCTGGAGAGTTTACTAAAAACCTATATTTACCCATGTGGATTTAAATTATATATAAGTTAGCCTGAAATGCTAGCACGGTGCTGAGATGGTGTTGGGTATCTCGGTCGAACGTGCAAGGGAGTGCCTGGCCAACCTAGTCAGAGTCTGCAAAGTGAAAGGAAAAGTGTTAAGCACAGATCGTTGGACCGTGCTAAAAGAAACAAAGGCAAAATAAATGGAGTGTTAGCTCAGCTACATGCTATACAGTCTGTTCTCAGCTCGGTTGAGACGAGGGGCTTCTGTTCGGTTAAGTGGAACGAGTGGTTCTTATCCTGGTTGAAGCTTAGGGGGAGGCATTCTTGGTTCAGCTTTTGACTAAATCAGTGAGCTGGTTTGGTCCTGAGTGTTAGCCCAGTCGTTGGTTAAGGCTTTCTATTTCGGTAGTGCGCACACCTAATACAGTTCCTTAGTTCGGCTAAGTGAAACAGAAGGTAAGACCTATTGGAGCTTAATCTAGTTCGGCTAGGTGCACACCTTAAGTACAAACAGGTTCCTAGCTCGATTGGAATTCTATTTTGGATCAAACGCATCATCCTTCAGATTATTCATGAATACAGTGGTTCTATTACATGGTTTTTTCCCAGAAAAATGGAAACCAAAGTAGTGTGTTTTGAGAAACATGCGAATAATATGCTACATATTACAGAAACTAGACAAACAAAAAGGAAGTGGGGTTGAGTTACTTACAGTTTGAAGACGAGAGGATGAAGATCGAGATCGCAAGGAAGAGCTTCGCAGGCACTGTGTTTGGAAAAATGGAGGTTCAGAGAGAGAGAGAAAGTGATGAATAATAGAAGTGGTGGATTCAAAACATAGGGTTTTTGTTTAAGGCGTATGGAAAATGCGGGACTGTTCAAAATACGCGAAGTACAAAGACGGCTGGGACAGCTATGCTTGACCAATGGGGGTCAGCCACGTGTCCGTGGAATAGAAAGCGATTCAGTTTTGCAGCGACTAAAAAGACGTTTTTGACCGAACTGTTCGGTAGCCCGGCGGCATTTTAGCTCGGTTGAAAGGCTAAAATTTTTAGCTCGGCTGGTGACAAGTAATCCCAATCATGCTACGCAGATGGAATTAAGGGGCAATTGAGAGGGTAATTTATAATTGGGCCGAGCTAAAGGCTTCTTTGTGAGTTGGGCCGCTCAATGGACCGGGGTAAGGTTTGACATAGCCCGGTCTTAGAGCTAGCAAGCTTGACCCAGGCGAAGTTCGGATCGAGCTATGGATTGAGGAGCTTGGGCCTTGCGTGATCGACCTCATCCTAGTTAGCCCAGTGAAAGATTGTTGCAATTAGCTCGGTTCGAACAACTAGAACCGAGGTGTACTTGGACGGGGACCGAGCTAGGCACTGCGTACAGAATCACCAAATTGAGTATGTCAAAAGGCAAATGTTAGATCGGTCATACTGTCATCCAACCGTGGTAAAACCATCTCACTTAGTTTAAGCAGTGAGGGGGGTGTTGAAGGATAAACATTATCTTTCAGGAGTGTGATTCCTAGGAGGACTTTACATGGAGGAATAAGAGTCCTACTAGGATTGTGCCACGCGGAACCTATAAACGCTCATAACATAAGCTATGTAGAGGTAGCGCAACTTTAATTCTCGAATACACAGAGCTTTTTATCTATTTGTCTATTTTGCTGACTTAGGCATCAGAGAGGTATCTGGCACACACCCGCCGGCTAGCTCACGTTTGTGTTTTCAAGGAGTAAAGCGACGACGTTTGGAGGAGCGCAGACTTGATCAACGGGATTATACGAGAAAAATTATTTCACGCTCGTATACTAATTAAAAGAAAAATTTGAAAGACTTGACATTTTAACATTTATGTGTAACATGGCAAGAGAGTTTATGTTTTTTTTTTTTTGTACAGATGATAAATATTTTTATCAATTTTTTTTGAATATTTTTTTATAAATATTTTAGTGTTTTGTGTTGTACAGATGATAAATACTTTTCATAATTTTTTTTAATATTTAGAGTTCCTAATTAAAAGAAAAATTTCAGAGACTTGACATTTTAACATTTATGTGTAATATGGCAAGAGAGTTTATGTTTTTTTTTGGGCACCTTTTAAAGGAGTATAGTATTCTATGTTGTATTTCAAAAAATTCTAGTGAATGTATATATGTGTATATTACTTTAGTTGTCTTCATGAAAAAAAATGTATTAAACTTACAAGTATTTAACTTAACCCAAGTATTTAACATAATCCGTTTTGCTTTGAATCAAATTCTCCAAGTATTTAACTTAACCCACAAAAATGTATTTAACATTTTATTATAAAAAAAAAAATTGTACCATTCAAATGTAATATATTTGTTGTGTGATTCTAAAAAGAAATTGACTGTTTTTTCTAGAGTTCCTAATTGAAAGAAAAATTTGAAAGACTTGGCATTTTAACATTTATGTGTAATATGGCAAGAGAGTTTATGTTTATTTTTATTTTTTTTTTGGCACCTTTTTAAGGGAGTATAGTATTCTATGTTGTGTTGCAAAAAATTCTGGTCAATGTATATATGTGTGTATTACTTTAGTTGTCTTCATGAAAAAAAAATGTGTTAAACTTACAAGTATTTAACTTAATGCAAGTATTTTACATAATCCGTTTTACTTTGAATCAAATTCACCAAGTATTTAACTTAACCCACAAAAATGTATTTAACATTTTGTTATGAAAATTTTAAAAAAAAATTTGTACCATTCAAATGTAGTATATTTGTTGTGTAATTCTAAAAAGAAAAGGGATTGTTTTTTTCATTTTTTTTTTTTTGAATATTTAGAGTTCCTAATTAAAAGATAAATTTGAAAGATTTGACATTTTAACATTTATGTGTAATATGACAAGAGAGTTTATATATATATATATATATATATATTTTGCACCTTTTTATGGGAGTATATTATTCTATGTTGTATTTCAAAAAATTCTGGTCAATGTATATATGTGTGTATTACTTTAGTTGTCTTCATGAAAAAAAATCTATTAAATTTACAAGTATTTAACTTAACATAAGTATTTAACATAATCTGTTTTTGCTTTGAATCAAATTCACCAAGTATTTAACTTAACCTAAAAAAATAGATTTAACATTTTGTTATAAAAAAAAAAAATTGTACTATTCAAATGTAGTATATTTGTTGTGTGATTCTAAAAAGAAAGGGATTGTTTTTTTTCATTTAAATTTTTTTTTGAAAGACTTGGCATTTTAACATTTATGTGTAATATGACAAGAGATTTTTTTTTTTTTTTTTTAAAAAGAGAGTATAATATTCTATGTTGTATTTCAAAAATTCTAATCAATGTATATGTGTGTATTACTTTAGTTGCTTCATGAAATAATTATTCATTATTGCTTATAAAATGGCTTTGTTATCTGGTGAATTTTTTTAAAAAAATTTTTGGCATAAATTTATGTTTGCACTTTCCAAGTCATAAATGGTGAACTTCAAAATATTTATGATTATAATGGGTTTTGATTTTGGTTTTAATTTCATCTCTATAAAATTAAAGTTAGTTAAGAAAGAAAAAAGTTCAAATTCAGACAATTATTGTGCTCCAGTTTTAATTTATCATTTTAATATGATTGTTAAAAAATATCTATTCTAAATGCTGGTGGGTTGACTCAGAAAATGTAAGTTTGATTATGGGTTTCTCAAAGAATGTAGAGAGAGAGGTTATTTGGGACTTGGTTTGTGGTTTGTGCTCTGTGTTGTACAAATGATAAATATTTTTCATATAATTTTTTTTGAATTTGAAAGAAAAATTTCAAAGACTTGGCATTTTAAATTTCAGAGTTCCTAATTGAAAGAAAAATGATAAATATTTTTTTTTTGGCACCTTTTTGAAGGAGTATAGTATTCTATGTTGTATTTCAAGTATTTAAGTTAACCCAAGTATTTAACATAATCCGTTTTACTTTGAATCAAACTCACCAAGTATTTAACTTAACCCACAAAAATGTATTTAACATTTTATTATAAAAAAAAATAAAAAATTGTACCATTCAAATGTAGTATATTTGTTGTGTGATTCTAAAAACGAATGGACTGTTTTGTTCATTTATTTATTTTTTTGAATATCTAGAGTTCCTAATTAAAAGGGAAATTTGAAGGACTTGGCATTTTAACATTTATGTGTAATATGGCAAGAGAGTTTGTGTTCTTTTCTTTCTTTTTTTTTAACCTTTTTAAGGGAGTATAATATTCTATGTTTCATTTCAAAAATTCTGGTCAATGCATATGTGTATATTACTTTAGTTGCTTGATGAAATAATTATTCATTATTGCTTATAAAGTGGCTTTCTTATCTGGTGATTTTTTTTTTTTTGGGCATAAATTTATGTTTGGACTTTCCAAGTCATAAATGGTGAACTTCAAAATATTTATGATTATAATGTGTTTTGATTTTGGTTTTAATTTCATCTTTATAAAATTAAAGTTAGTTAAGAAAGAGAAAAGTTCAAATTCGGACAATTATTGTGCTCCAGTTTTAATTTATCATTTTAATGTGATTGTTAAAAAACATCTATTCTAAGCGGTGGGTTGACTCAGAAAATGTAAGTTTGATTATGGGTTTCTCAAAGAATGTAGAGAGAGAGGTTATTTGGGACTTGGTTTGTGGTTTGTGCTCTGTGTTGTACAAATGATAAATATTTTTCATATAATTTTTTTTGAATTTGAAAGAAAAATTTCAAAGACTTGGCATTTTAAATTTCAGAGTTCCTAATTGAAAGAAAAATGATAAATATTTTTTTTTTGGCACCTTTTTGAAGGAGTATAGTATTCTATGTTGTATTTCAAGTATTTAAGTTAACCCAAGTATTTAACATAATCCGTTTTACTTTGAATCAAACTCACCAAGTATTTAACTTAACCCACAAAAATGTATTTAACATTTTATTATAAAAAAATAAAAAATTGTACCATTCAAATGTAGTATATTTGTTGTGTGATTCTAAAAACAAAGCGACTGTTTTGTTCATTTTTTTTTTTTTGAATATCTAGAGTTCCTAATTAAAAAGAAAATTTGAAGGACTTGGCATTTTAACATTTATGTGTAATATGACAAGAGAGTTTATGTTCCTTTTTTTTTTTTCTTTTTTTTTTTTTTTTTTTTTGCACCTTTTTAAGGGAGTATAATATTCTATGTTTCATTTAAAAAATTATGGTCAATGCTTATGTGTGTATTACTTTAGCTGCTTGATGAAATAATTATTCATTATTGCTTATAAAATGGCTTTTTTATGTGGTGAATTTTTTTTTTCGCATAAATTTATTTTGGACTTTCCAAATCATAAATGGTGAACTTCGAAATATTTATGATTATAATGGGTTTTAATTTTGGTTTTAATTTCATCTCTATAAAATTGAAGTCAGTTATGAAAGAGAAAAGTTCAAATTTGGACAATTATTGTACTCCAGTTTTAATTTATCATTTTAATGTGATTGTTAAAAAACATCTATTCTAAGCGGTGGGTTGACTCAGAAAATGTAAGTTTGATTATGGGTTTCTCAAAGAATGTAGAGAGAGAGAGAGAGAGAGAAAGAGAGGTTATTTGGGACTTGGTTTGTGATTAGTGCTCTTTGTTGTACAAATTTGTCTGATAGGGAAGGAATTGTTTGTTTGGAGCTATTTAAAAAGAAATTAAGAGTGATTTATTTAGTTGATCTTCCTGCAACAAAAAAATTAAACTCACACTCAAAAAAAATTATTTAACATTTTATTTGCTGTATAATATAGTTATTTAGTCGTACCATTCAAATGTAATATATTTGTTGTGTGATTTTGGTTTTAATTTCATCTCTATAAAATTGAAGTCAGTTAACAAAAAGAAAAGTTCAAATTTAGACAATTATGTTGTGCTCCAGTTTTAATTTATCCTTTTAATGTGATTGTTAAAAAACATCTATTCTAAATGCTGGGTTGACTCAGAAAATGTGCGTTTGATTATAGGTTTCGCAAAGAATGTAGAGAGAGAGAGAGAGAGAGAGAGAGGGGAAGGGACTGTTTGTTTGGAGCTATTTAAAAAGAAAATAAGGGTGATTTATTTAGTTGATCTTCCTGCAACAAAAAAATTAAACTGACACTCAAAAAAATTTATTTAACATTTTATTTACTGTGTAATATATTTATTTAGTTGTACCATTCAAATGTAATATTTATTTGCTGTGTGGTTCTAATGTATAGATGATAAATATTTTTCATTTAATTTTTTAGTGAATATCTAGAGTTCCTAATTAAAAGAAAAATTTGAAAGACTTGGCATTTTAACATTTATGTGTAATATGGCAAGACAGTTTACGTTTTTTTTTTTTTTTTCACCTTTGTAAGGGAATATAATATTCTATGTTGTATTTCAAAAATTATGGTCAATGTATATGTGTGCGTATTACTTTTGTTGTCTTCATGAAAAAAAAAGTATTAAACTTACAAGTATTTAACTTAATGCAAGTATTTAACATAATCTGTTTTGTTTTGAATCAAATTCACCGAGTATTTAACTTAACCCAAAAAAATATATTTAACATTTTGTTATAAAAAAAATTTTAAAAAAAAATTGTACCATTCTAAACAGAGAAGACACGTGCCTCTGGTATCTGTTGAATTATTTTTTTTGGCATAAATATGTGATTATGATTATAACGGGTTTTGATTTTGGTTTTAATTTCATTTCTATAAAATTGAAGTTAGTTAGAAAAGAGAAGAGTTCAAATTTTATTATTCGATTTGGTAGCAATAGATTTGGAAAAAACATTTCATTACCAATGAAATCCATGTTAACTTTTATTATTGCTAATTTGGTGTTTCTTTGTGTCTAAAATTATATAACTAAACATTTTTAGGTTGAAGTACAACAGTTATGAACCATATCACTATTTTTGGTCAAGTAAGATTTTTTTCTTCTTTTTTCTCTTCATATAAATTTAAGTACCTCTCTTATAAATTTAAGTACAACTGTTATGGATAATATCACTATTCTAATTATTTTTTTTCCTTATACTTTATAAGTGGATGGGGACTTACACCGAACCGTAATATCACCTCCCATTACTAATTTTCTTATTTATGTGTATAAAATTTTATTTATCACTCTAAAGTTTTTGTATGTATAGGTTCGATTTCTTCAAAAAAGAAATGTTAAGGTTGTTATTCGCGATGAGCGTGACCTTAATACTATTCGCATTCATGAGGTAAGCCTAAAAATCACTTGAACATTGGACATGTATTTTCTTATCATTTTAAAAATAATTTATAAATATATTCTACTTATTTTTTATAGGCAAAGGCAAAGGAAAAAGACAAAACAATATCAAAAGAAACAAAAAAAGCTATTCCTTATGGCAAAGGAAAGAAAAATGCACATCTCATGGTATAGTTTCGCAACAATTTTTAAAAGTTTCTTTTTTGAATATTATATAAATTTTTTTAAGAGTTGTATAGTGTCATATACTCTTTTTTATGTACATTTTTCAAAAGTTTCTTTTTCAAAAATTTATTCAATTCTTTTTATTGAATGTGAAAAGTTTTTTTGAAACATGTTAAAGTAAGCATTTGGACAACATTCTAATGCATTTGTATGGACATTAATTTGAATTTTTAATATGTTTGTCTATTTATATGATACAAATATATTGCGTTTGTACAATATGTTGCATCTACAACATAGCATAATAAAAATATAATAGAAGAAAACGAAAAAGGAAAATAAGAAGAAAGAACAAATATGTGATGAAAAGGAAACTACAGAATATAATTTTTTTTAATTTTTATTTTTCTTATAAGAAGTTCTTAAGGAAAGAAGAAAAAGACAAAAATGCATTTTAATATGACAGAAACAACAAGAAGAGTGAAAAGGAAAGTACAAGACATTATACGCTAATATTCACATTTTACGTACCCAATGATCCAATATTTTCATTTTCAACGTACATTTTGTAAAGAGATGAGTAGTGTCTTTAAATCAATAAGTGCGTGCATAGTGAGTTTGCAGTTTTGTGTGCTTAATGTGTTTTCAAATTATTTTTCCCTCCCTTTTTAAATTTCATCAATACATGCATTGGTTCTTATATGACTAGCAATTTAACCGAGTGAAGAGAAAAAGTTAGTTAAAAGGAAGAAAAAATACATGATGAAAGGGAAGCAAGTTAGTTAATCTTCACATTTTATGCACCTTCTTATATAATATTCTCCTTTTAGGCACATAATGATAATGTGTTATCAAAAGCTGCATTGGCCCAAAGTGCACGGCGAGAACGTGAAAAAAATCAAAAGCCATGTTTTGCATACCAATTGGGACAACGCCTGCGACGAGAACGAGAAAGAGAAAGATCGAATGAATGTATTAACCCAAGACAATCTTCTTTAACACCAAATTGGTTAAAGAAAAAGAATTTTTTACCCAAGACAATCTTGAATTTTTTACTCTTACTATTACCACTTTATTATATAGATTTTAATTTGTTCACAATTTATTTCTGTAGGCCTCCTCCTAATACTCCATCTAGAAATGTTGGTGTGGTCATCCGTGATGAGCATGACCTTAATGTTATCCGTGTTCGTGCGGTAAGCACAAAATCAAGTCAAACATTGTATGTATTTTATTTATATAATATTATATAAGATTTTTTTAATCTTTTGAATATTTTATTTATATTTGTTAGGTAAAAGAAAAAGAAAAGGTCAACCCAATGTTTAAAGGAAAAGAAAAGATGGCTCCTTCCGGCAAGAGAATGACAAATGCATGTCAAGTGGTATATATTCTTTTTTAAAAATATGATGCAAAACTAATCAAAATTTTGAATAGTTAAAAGATATGAGCGTATAAAATGAATTTATTGTTTTATGTTGTTTTTGTAGAATGATTGTAATATGTTTTCTTGTAACTTGCTATTATTTGTATGTGTTTTTCAAATTTATTCATTTTTATTTTGCATGGATACATGTGGATTTATAATGTACCATCCATAAGTTGCTACTTATGTAAAGAGAATAGGAAAAAAGAAACGAAGGAATAAAGAAAAAATATATAAAGAAAGGAGAAATTAAATAAGATAGGTTTTTAATTCTTATTTATATATAAAATAGAAAACAAAGAAAGGGAAAGGGAAAGGGAAGAAATAAAAAGATAGAAAGGGAAGAAATAAAGATAACACTATTAAATGTATAAAACAAATAAAATAGAAAATAAAATTAAGATAGTTTCATTTTAAGCACAAAATATTCACATATTTTGCTTTAATGATAAAATATTTTCATTTTAAGCACAAAATGATAATGTAATATCAAAAGCTGCATTGGTCCAACGGGCACGGCGAGAGTGTGAAAAAATTGAAAAGTCATACTTTGAATTTCAATGCTTACAACGAGAACAAGAGAGATTAGAAGAATGTGTTCAACTAAGACAACGTTCTTTAACACAAATTCGTCGTGATCGCACTTGCTTGGAGTGGGAAACAATAACTGAAGATTCTCATTCGGCACAAAAACGAACAATGGTTACCCATCATTCTACATGTTCGTTTTCTATGCCAAGCACATCTTTAGCTCCACCAAGGAATCGGTAAACTACTGTGTCTAATCTTGAAATACATACTTTTATTCATACCGTTTTGTTTTACAGAATTTTATTTATATACAAATATTCGTAGGTCTACTCCTACAAATCGATTTCTTCAATAAGATCTATGTACTGATGATGAATTAGAAGATCTGCCTACGAGTATATCAATTAACGCCCGGGCACACAGATTCTTGCCGCCATTATCTCGGGAAAATGGATGTATTATGTCCTTATTGTTTAGCCTTACATTGGATGGATGAAAAATTGACAAAATCATCTATAAAGCGTCCCTTATTCGGAACTTGCTGTTTGGAAGGAAAGATTAGGCTATCTTTACTTATTACACCCCCTCCAGCACTTCAGGCATTGTATGATGGGAATAATGATCAATCAAAATCCTTTCGAAGTTACACTCGAGTGTACAATGCAGCCAATGCTTTTACGAGTCTTGGTACTACATTGGATCCTAGAGTACTCAGTGGAAGAGGCCCTACATCATTCACAATTTATGGGCAATTGCGACATCGAACAGGATCACTACAACTACAACTAGGGTAGGATGAGAGTTATGCTCAGCTGTATATCTATGACCCTTATTCAGCTTTAGAAATTTGTAATCATAGAAATCGTAACTTGAAAAGGGATGTTCTCAAAACTATTCAAGATAGTTTGTTGCAAGTTAATGCATTTGTAGATAAATATCGCCAGGCTCATGCCATTTTACATCAATTAGACTCGGCAGGACACAATCTACATGCTCATCTTCATTACAATTCAATAACTGATCGACGTCGGTATAACCTACCAACTACAGATGAGATTGCAATTGTAATACCAGGTGATGGAACAGAGATAAATGGAATGAGAGATATTATCTTACATTTTCGAGGAAATAATGAGTTGATGCAAATTAATGAATGTCACCCAGCATACTTGCCACTACATTATGTTCTATTATTTCCATATGGTGAGCTTGGATGGGAACCTAAGTTGAAATTGTGGAATGTTCAGTATGATCAACCTTCAACTGATCGACTTACTCAGATGAATTTTATAGTTATCGTTTGTTTGAACGACCCACAGAGTATTCAACAATTTTGAGAGGTGGGAAACTATTTCAAGAGTTTTTGGTAGATGCTTGGGCTGCAACTGAGCAAGATCGATAGATATACTACAAGCTTAATCAAGGGAAACTTCGGGCTGAGCTTTACCAAGAGTTGTCAGATATGGATCCAAATTATGTGCGACCTGGACAAATTGGTCAAATGTTTGTTTTGCCATCTTCATTTACAGGTAGTCCTAGACATATGTTTGAAATCTTTCAAGATTCAATGGCTATCACATGATACAACCAACACCCAGATATTTTTCTTACCATGACTGCAAATCCCAATTGGCCAGAAATTACTTCAGCATTATTACCATATCAAAAACCTATTGATCGTCCTGATTTAATTGCCCGTGTTTTTGAGTTGAAGAGAAAATGTTTGATGAAGGAGATATAAACAAATAAAGTATTTGGAAATAAAGTTGCACATGTTTTTACAATTGAATTTCAAAAATGAGGACTCCCTCATATGCATGCACTTTTATTTCTCAAGGGTCCAGACAAAATTCGGACATGTGCTCAAATAAACAAATTGGTCTATGCAGAATTTCCAGACCCAAAAGATGATCCTATGCTTTTTGAAACTATCAAATGTTGTATGGTACATGGACCATGTGGTGCTCGAAATCCGCAAGCACCATGTATGGGAAATGGTAGATGCACTAAGAGATACCCTCGAGCTTTCACAGAAACAACAACTATGGATCAAGATGGATACCCTATCTATCGTCGTCGTAATAATGGTCAAGTACATACTGTGAGGGGGCAAGAAGTTGATAACAAGGATGTCGTACCATACAATGCATATCTTTCAAAACTTTTCAACTGTCATATAAATGTGGAAGTTTGTGCCAGAATGAGATGTGTCAAGTATATACATAAGTGCATTTATAAGGGTTATGATCGTACAACGATGGTGTTAGGAATGATAAATGAGATTCAACAATATCTCGATGCAAGGTACATTGGACCTCCAGAAGCTGTTTGGCGAATATTTAGTCATCCTTTGCATGCAGAGATGCCAACAGTTGTACGATTGACACTTCATTTACCTGGAATGCATCGTGCTCCAGAAGAGTCATTACAAATGATTCAATCTAGAGCTGGTCAACAAATGTCAACTCTTACTAGCTTCTTTGCATATTGTGCTGCCAATGAAGATGAATGTCCATTCACTTATCAAGAATTCCCACAACATTTTGTTTGGCTCAAGTCAGAAAATAGATGGAAATCAAGAGAAAGGGGATATGCAATTGTTAGAATGCACTTCGCTAGCCCTAATTGTAGTGAAAGATTTTATCTACGTTTGTTACTAACCGTTGTCAAAGGACCAAAGTCGTTTCAATCTTTACGCACGATCGATAATGTTGTGCATGATACATTTAAATTAGCATGTGTTGCAAGGGGGCTTTTAGAAGATGATGAAGAATGGATACAATGCTTGAAAGAGGCCGTAGTCATAAAAACTGGATATCAATTGAAGAGATTGTTTAGTATTATTCTCACACAGTGCTCTCCACTAAATCCATGTGCATTATGGAATCAATTTTCAACGCATATATGTGATGATCTTGCACATAAGATTTGTACATTGTTTGTCATTTCTAAACCAACTGAGGCTCAAATTGAAGATTATGGTCTCCATCTTTTTGCTCAGCTGTATATCTATGACCCTTATTCAGCTTTAGAAATTCGTAATCGTAGAAATCCTAACTTGAGAAGGGATGTTCTCAAAACTATTCAGTAATCGATTGATAGTTGAACATCAACAACTGCAGAGTGAGGCACAACATGCAGATCCACAAATTACTATTGATTGTCTCAATAATGGACAACGGAATGCTTATAATACAATCACTTCTTCAGTTTTTCAAAATAAAGGAACTGTTTTCTTTCTGAATGGGGGTGCTGGAACAGGAAAAACATTTATGTACAATACGATTGCATTAAAATGTCGCAGCCTTGGGCATATCATTGTTACTGTGGCTTCGTCTGGAATTGCATCATTGTTACTGGTAGGACGTTGCACTGCACATTCAACATTTTTCATCCCGTTAGATGTCTTGGAAAATTCACTTTGTGGGTTTAGCAAATAATCATTACAAGCTGAGTTATTTAGAGAAACAAAACTCATAATTTCGGATGAAGTTCCTATGCAACATAGACATTGTGTTGAGGCGGTTAATCGTACATTGAGGGATATTTGTGATAGTGAAAAGCCATTTGGGGATAATACTGTTGTTCTTGGTGGAGACTTTCGACAAATCTTACCAGTTATACCCAAAGGAGTTCGTGAGCAAATTATGAATACATCATTAAGACACTTTGTTCTATGGAAGCATATATATATATATATATATATCTTGACTTTGGATTTGAATATGCGCTTGAATCATGAAGGCCATGAAAATGTTAATTTTGCAAATTTCTTGATGGAGGTAACACTACTTTAACTTGTATTGTATAGATTATTTTAAATTAATAAATTGTGTTTACACTAATTACTTTTTTATTGATTTCACTTTTTTTTAGATTGGGACCAATCCTCAAGAAATTGTTAACCTTCTATCAACAATACACAGATGTCAAGATTTGAATGAATTACTCTCTATAGTTTATCCACAATTGAATATGATAGAGACGTCAACCCCAATCCCAACATTTTTAACTGAACGCACAATTCTGTCTGCGTGTAACGATGATGTCAGTGACATTAATACTACTGCGTTGAATGTCTTTCTAGGGAGATTATATACTTATCTTGCAGCAGATAAAATGTCTGAAGATAATGAAATTGATCCTACCATTACAAATAGATATCCTAATGAATATTTAAATTCATTGGATCCTCCTGGGTTACCAACTTTTAAGTTAGAGTTGAAAGTGGATTGTCCTATAATATTATTGAGAAACATTGCATCGAAAGATGGACTATTGAAAGGGAGATTTATAATCAAACAAGATTGGGCCGAGGTATTTGGCTTCAAGATTGTGTCGTGGTTTTGCTCAGTAATGGCAAAGGGTCTGCGGAGCCGAGCTACTTGGGCTCTTTGGTATGAAGGCCGGTCAAGTGAGAGCTCGGCTGAGACGTCCGCGGCCTAGAAGGGCTTCATGGTTCGTGCGTTGCTCGGTCGGAAGACGCGCACCCATAGCTCGGCGTGAAGATTCGTGCCTGAAGCTCGGTAGGAAGGCCTTTGGTTGACCGGAATGACCAGTCCCGTGCTCGGTGTCGCCGGAATGCGGTCGAGCACGGCTGAAACGAAGCTCGGTTATTGGAAGCACTTGGTCTTGAAGTGCAGTATGGCTGTTGGCAGTCGAGAAGCTGCAGCCCGGCTGCCAAGCTCCCAGTAGAGTGGGCTGGCAGTTGGGTTAGCTGGTGTTGAGTAAGGTTTATGCTGACAGATGGGATATCGGAGCCACGTGTCAGGAGATGGCTGGGAGTAGATATGGGGCACAGAGGGTATATAAGCATGTCTGCGCCCCCCATACGCGACGGATGAACACTTTGTAAGGAATTTCTTACACTCAAACTTCTCTCTCTCTCTCTCTCTCTATCCTAAGGTGTGTGCTAACTTGATCGTCGGAGGGTTTTTCCGGCCACACATCGCCGGGTAGCTCACCCTTATTGGCTCGCAGGTGATCAGACAGTGACGGAGCTCGGAAGAAAGGAGTACGGGCTTGCCGGAATATTTGCTCCCCGCACACTTTATAATTCAAGAATAAAGATTGGGACTCCCTTTCCTCCCCACCTCCTTTGACTCCTTTTTTTTTTGATTGGTCACTTTTTCTTTTTCTTTTTCTTTTTCTTTTTTTTCTTCTTCTCCAATCGCCACCCGCCACGTGTGTGTGGGAGTGGTGGGGGTTGAAATTTGAGGGGGTCTAAATCACTGCTGATAATTCAAATATAGGTAGAGAATCTTCTTATGATTTTGGACTAAAATGTAAAGTTAACTCTAATAAAAGGAGGGTAAAATTACCTAAATACTCCTATGTTATATTCTATTTCTCTTTTTTGTAATACATATAATTTTCTATCTTGATCACATATTTAACAAATTAAATCAAGAATTAAACTAAATACCCTAATTTATTACCATAAAATTACCTTAAACTAATTTTTATTTTTAAACCAATTTTTTATTTAATAACTTTTTTAATTAAATATAAAATTATTATAAATTAACCTAAACACCTTAATTTATTAACCATAAAATTACCTTAATCTAAGTTTTAGTTTCGTTGGTGATTCCGACGCGGGGGCAGAGAAGTCTAGCGCGCAAGACAACACCTACAAACCCTCACGTCTGGGAACGACGTCGAGGTACTCTTACTCTGCTCATTCAGAGGATCTACGGGCAGTCTTAAAGGAGCGGGCCTGCCGGTGCGAAGCTCAGAGAATACCGGCGTTCCAGCGGTTATCCTATGGGGTTCATGCCAGCGAGGAGGTCGGAATGCCTCCACCCCGCCAAGCAGTGCCACTCTTTGAAGATACGGACTTGGCCAGGCTGAGCGCCACCCCTTTCTCCCTGGAAATAGAAACAACACCACTTCCGGCAGGCTTCCACCAGCCTAAGTTCACACTCTACGACGGAAAAACCGATCCTTACATGCATGTGAGCCACTTTCGACAGGTTATGGCCGGACATAGGCGAAATGACGGACTTATGTGCCTAGTCTTCCCGTCAAGTTTAGGCGAGCTAGGCCTAAAGTGGTTTGAGAGGTTGCCGGAAGGGAGCATACAAAGGTGGCATCAGTTGGCCGAGGCGTTTGTTACTCGCTTCAAAATCAACACAAAAACACCAAAGGAAGTCAATCACTTGCTAAGTGTCAAGATGGAACCGTGCGACACACTGAAGGCGTACAACTCAAGGTACTGGGAAACCTTCAACGAGATCTTGGATTGGCCGGTCAACCTCGCAATCACGCAATATAAGCGTGGTCTTCCGGTCGGCCACAGATTGCGGGACTCGCTGACCATGCACCAACCGACCTCCATGGGCCAGCTCATGCAGCGCATCAATGAGCACATCAGAGTAGAGGATGACGCGTCAGCTTCAACTGTGAAGGCAATACCGGTAGCAACAGACAAGAAGACAGCAGGCAAGGTGCACGCAGTTGGGCAAGAGTCCAACAGCGCAAATGAACGAGCAGAGGAATCAGACCGTGGCTCGAATCACAAAAACCGGGGTAGAGGACGTCGGAACGACCGGGATGACTATGCCCGAGATGATGTGGCGGATGCTGACAGAAGGTTGAAGGCGAGGACTGGCATAACCACTGTCTTCAAGATTCCAATCTATCGCATACTTAGTGAAATCCGAGACGAGGAGTATGTCCGGTTTCCTGCTAAGTTGGGCGATGGGCAGAAGAGCTACAATCCGTGGTATCGTTGCACATTTCACCGGGAGAGAGGCCACTGGATTGAGGATTGTTTGCCTTTGAGGCAACACTTAGAAGAGCTGGTCGCGGCCGGGCATCTAGACTTTTACATTAACGGCGGAGTAAAGCCGAATCAGGCTCCGGTCGATCCCAGGGGACAGGATGAACGAGACGCACCACCACAGGGGGTCATTAATGTCATCCACGGCATCGTAGAACCGGAGCGTGTTTGCGAACTCCGGGGCATGATAAAAAAGGCAGAACATATGCGGGAAGTTTTGTCGGTACA
The DNA here is from genome assembly GCF_004153795.1 of Camellia sinensis. Classification (NCBI taxonomy): domain Eukaryota; kingdom Viridiplantae; phylum Streptophyta; class Magnoliopsida; order Ericales; family Theaceae; genus Camellia; species Camellia sinensis. The sequence continues at coordinate 1,686,814 of NW_021025173.1, read as the reverse complement.
ACCTGCCATCAAAAGGGGGAAGACAGAAGAAAAAGACGTGATTAGTTTCACCTCAAGGGATCTAGAACGTATCCAGACGCCGCACAACGATGCCCTGGTAGTAACACTACGCGTCAAAGAATTTGATGTTAGACGGATCTTGATCGATCAGGGAAGCTCGGTCGAGATCATGTATTATGATGCGTTCAAGCAGCTCAAACTCCGTGAGACAGACTTGGCTTCGGCGACTTCGCCACTGGTTGGATTTAACTCGCAACCGGAGTGGCCCTTGGGAAAGATTATCCTGCCGGTCAAAGCCGGATCCGTGGTCAAGCAAGTGGAGTTTTGGGTGCTACAAGTGCCTTCGACGTACAACCTTATCCTTGGAAGGGGATGGCTTCACGCTATGCAAGCCGTAGCGTCGACCTACCACCAGGTGATGAGATTTCCCTCGGCTATGGGGGCAATCGAGGAGATTTGGGGCGATCAGGTCATGTCCAAGCAGTGCTTCGTGGGGGTCAACGGGAGCCGGGCTGCCAAAGGATTCGTTCAAATGATTGAGGGACCGGAGGACCGGGGTGTCCTGGATGATGTGGGCACCAAGGCCGAGGACAAGGCTGTTGAGGAATTGGTTAAAGTGCGAATTGATACAGAACAGCCGGACAAGTTCTTCTTGCTCGGCTCAAGTCTCACGGCCATAGAAAGGACTGAGATGGTTGAGTTTTTGATGGCCAACATCGAAGTCTTCGCGTGGTCGCCTTACGACATGCCTGGTCCCGATCCAAGTTTTATCTGCCATTACCTCAATGTCTTCCCTGGAGCGAAGCCAGTCATCCAGCGAACAAGGAGATCGGAACTGCATCACGCCGAGGTAGTTGCAGAGGAGGTGAAGAACCTGCTTGAGGCACGAGCAATACAGGAAGTGCACTACCCTCGGTGGATTTCCAACACTGTCGTGGTGCCCAAGAAGAATGGAAAGTGGCGAGTTTGTGTCGACTATAAGACAGTCAACCGAGCTTGTCCCAAAGATAGCTTCCCCTTGCCACGAATTGACCAGCTTGTGGACCTGACGGCTGGACACAATAGGCTCAGTTTCTTGGATGCCTACCGCGGCTACCATCAGATCGCCATGCATGGGCCTGACCGAGAGATCACCTCTTTCACGACACCAAGGGGACTCTTCTGCTATCGAGTCATGCCTTTTGGTTTGAAGAACACCGGGGCAACCTTTTAGAGGATGGTGACCAAAATGTTTGCCCCTTTGCTCGGCCGTACAATGGAGGCTTACATCGATGATATGGTGGTAAAGAGCCGACATGAGGCAAACCATTTGTCCGACTTAGCCGAGATGTTTGCCATTTTAAAGAAGCACCAGCTGCGCTTGAATGCATCAAAATGTGCCTTTGGCGTGGGATCCGGAAAATTTTTGGGGTTCTTAGTCACGAACCGAGGCATCAAAGCAGACCCTACTCAGATCAGAGCAGTGCAAGAGTTAAAGCAGCCCAGCTCGGCTAAGGATGTGCAGCATCTGGCCGGGATGGCCGCTGCGCTTAATCGGTTCATAAGCCGGTCATCAGATCGCTGCCGCCCTTTCTTTCAAGCATTGAAGTCAAAGTTCTCATGGGACGAAGAGTGTGACCGTGCTTTGGCTGATCTCAAGGAATATCTGTCTACTCCGCCACTTTTGGTTACACCAAAACCGGGTGAGGAACTTTACCTTTACCTTGCCGTTTCCCAACATGCGGTCAGTGCGGTGCTAGTTCGCGCTGAAGGAATCAAGCACTTCCCAATCTTTTATGTCAGCAAAACTTTGCTACCGGCAGAGTCGAGATACTTGCCGATGGAGAAGCTTGCTTTGGCATTAATGATGGCGTCAAGAAAATTGGCGCACTATTTCCATGCACATACCGTCATCGTCTTGACCGAGTTCCCCCTCAAAGCCTTATTCGAACGGGCAGACTTCTCCGGTCGGATTCTTAAGTGGGCGGTCGAGTTGGGACAATTTGATGTGAAGTTCCAGCCGCGCACAGCTGTAACAAGGTCAGTTCAGCTTGCGCTCAAGAGGGGGAAGACGGAAGCGAAAGATGTGATCAACTTCTCTTCAAAGGACTTGGAGCGCATTCAGACACCGCACAATGACGCCTTAGTAGTTACACTCCGCGTCAAAGATTTTGAAGTGAAACGGATCTTGATCGATCAGGGAAGCTCGGTCGAGATCATGTACTACGACGCTTTCAAACAG
>NW_021025173.1:1619149-1684113 GCF_004153795.1 Camellia sinensis | reverse complement strand
TCATGCATGTGAGGCATAGGAACTACAACCTCAAAACTTCAACGAAACTAACATCTGCCAAGGATTGAGCTTCAATCCACCATAATGAACCGAATCATGACTTAGCTTCTACAAATTAACATGAACCATGCAAGAATCAGCTCAAATACACAAACAAGAGAGTAATCACTCTACCTTAGGTCTCCAATGCAAGGCTAGAGGCTCAAATTAGCAATCTACACTTCAATTACCAAGCAATTCCACCAATGAACTCAAACTCAACTCAATTCCCTCTCACTCCTATTTCTTCTCTCTCTAGTCGGTGCTGTGCTCAAGAATGAGCTGATGAATTGTGTATGTATGAGTGTAATGAGATGAGCCAAGTAGTGGGCCACTTAAGTGGCATTTAGGTAATTACGGCAAACTTTGCAAATTAACTCATTTTAATCTAATTTAATCATACCTAATCAGTTTTCAGATAATTATACCATAAAATCATTATTAATATGACGATCATAATACACTAACCCATTTCCGGTTCGGCCGCCGATAAGGCCTTCAATTAATAGTTTAAAACATATAAGCATGAACAGATAATCATACAGTCAAACAGATAGAATGCAATTCAATCAAATGCATTCATTTAACTCAGTTTTAAAGTTTCGGTCAGTCAGTTCAGTACTTTTAATCAGTTCAATTATCAGTCAGTTATCAGTTCCGTTTAACAGTAATCGGTGATTATCGGTAATCATCAGTCATTAATCAGTAAACAGTACGAGGGTTGTTACACTGGTCAACAAATGTCAACTCTTACTGGTTCTTTACATATTGTGCTGCCCAGTGTGAAGATGAATGTCCATTCACTTATCAAGAATTTCCACAAACATTTTGTTTGGCTCAAGTCAGAAAAGAGATGGAAATCAAGAGAAAGGGATATGCAATTGTTAGAATGCACTTCGCTAGCCCTAATTGTAGTGAAAGATTTTATCTACGTTTGTACTAACCGTTGTCAAAGGACCAAAGTCGTTTCAGTCTTTACGCACGGTCGATAGTGTTGTGGCATGATACATTTAAATTAGCATGTGTCAAGGGGGCTTTTAGAAGATGATGAAGAATGTTGATACAATGCTTGAAAGAGGCTGTAGTTATAAAAACTGGATATCAATTGAGGAGATTGTTTAGTATTATTCTCACCCAGTGTTCTCCACTAAATCCATGTGCATTATGGAATCAATTTTCAACGCATATATGTGATGATCTTGCACATAAGATTTGTACATTGTTTGTCATTTCTAAACCAACTGAGGCTCAAATTGAAGATTATGGTCTCCATCTTTTGAATCAAATGCTTCATGAATCAGGCAAAAGTTTAATTGACTTCCCACCCATGCCACAACCTACTGCAAATTGGAGTGCAGTAGTTGGTAATCGATTGATAGTTGAACATCAACAACTGCAGAGTGAGGCACAACATGCAGATCCACAAATTACTATTGATTGTCTCAATAATGGACAACGGAATGCTTATAATACAATCACTTCTTCAGTTTTTCAAAATAAAGGAACTGTTTTCTTTCTTAATGGGGTTGCTGGAACAAGGAAAATATTTCTGTACAATACGATTGCATTAAAATGTCGCAGCCTTGGGCATATCGTTGTTACTATGGCTTCGTCTGGAATTGCATCATTGTTACTGGTAGGACGTTGCACTGCACATTCAACATTTTCCATCCCATTAGATGTCTTGGAAAATTCACTTTGTGGGTTTAGCAAACAATCATTACAAGTTGAGTTATTTAGAGAAACAAAACTCATAATTTCGGATGAAGTTCCTATGCAACATAGACATTGTGTTGAGGCGGTTGATCGTACAGTGAGGGATATTTGTGATAGTGAAAAGCCATTTGGGGGTATCACTGTTGTTCTTGGTGGAGACTTTCGACAAATCTTACCAGTTATACCCAAAGGAGTTCGTGAGCAAATTATGAATACATCATTAAGACACTTTGTTCTATGGAAGCATATATATATATATATATATATATATATATCTTGACTTTTGATTTGAATATGCGCTTGAATCATGAAGGCCATGAAAATGCTAATTTTGCAAATTTCTTGATGGAGATAACACTACTTTAACTTGTGTTGTATAGATTATTTTAAATTAATAAATTGTGTTTACACTAATTACTTTTTTATTGATTTCACTTTTTTTTTAGATTGGGACCAATCCTCAAGAAATTGTTAACCTTCTATCAACAATACACAGATGTCAAGATTTGAATGAATTACTCTCTACAGTTTATCCACAATTGAATATGATAGAGACGTCAACCCCAACCCCAACATTTTTAACTGAACGCACAATTCTGTCTACGTGTAGCGATGATGTCAGTAACATTAATATTACTGCGTTGAATGTCTTTCTAGGGAGATTATATACTTATCTTGCAGCAGATAAAATGTCTGAAGATAATTTAATTGATCCTACCATTACAAATAGATATCCTAATGAATATTTAAATTCATTGGATCCTCCTGAGTTGCCAACTTTTAAGTTAGAGTTGAAAGTGGGTTGTCCTATAATATTGTTGAGAAACATTGCATCGAAAGATGGACTATGTAATGCTACAAGATTGATGGTTACTAGGTGCGACACTTGCATAATTGAAGCTCAAATTTTAACTGGAGAAAAATTTGGCAATTTGTCATTCATACCAAGGATATCTTTGACACCATCTTCTTGAGAAATGCCTTTCCAAATGACAAGACGTCAATTTCCAGTCCGATTGGCATACGCCTTGACCATTAATAAATCTCAAGGACAATCTGTGAAATTTGTTGGGGTTGATTTGCGTATACCAGTGTTTAGCCATGGGCAATTATATGTGGCATTGTCTAGATGTACATCCTTTGATCATATAAGTATTCTCCTCCCTAAAGATAGTTTGGATTCTACTACAAATATTGTTTATCCTGAAGTGTTGTGGTAGTATTCTATGCAGATTAAATAACGTTTTATTAGAAGGTAACCATGTAGATTTATTTCTGTTGGTTATATAACTTTTTATAAAATTTCAATTTAATAATAATTTGAAATTTGGACTTTTGTAGGATTTGACCGAAAAATCTATGGAGCTTAAAAGGAGAAATACGACTAGCTTGCTTCGATGGGGATGTAATAAGGTAATTTCAATCTTAAAGTATTTTGACATGTATATTTCCAACAAATATACTAATCTATATTTTTTTTGTTTCCACAAATTACCAAATTGTTGTGCATATTCCTCATTGGGGATACATAAAAGTGGATACAAAGACTTTTTGGAAAGTAATGAGGAGGTAGTTTGGGCAAACACATATTTGAAGACATGTTATTGACACATCTTTTGTAAAGCATACATATTTTTGGTGTATGACAATATAATTTTTGGTGTATGACATGTTAGTGACACATCTTTTATAAAGCATACATCTTTTGTAAAGCTTTAGCCCACTTTTTGTAAAGTCTTAACCTACTCTTTGATGTATGACAATATAACTTTAATTTCTGTTTTTTGTTTAGTGTTTACACTTTTTTTTTTACTGTCTTTTATATTTTGATATGCAATATAGCTTTAAATCTTATATGTTTGTTTAATAATTTGCATTAAGATTAGGGAGAGTTGTTATTTTATTTGAGTTTTGTAGAGTGTGTAATACAAGCAAAATTGTTATAAGTTCTTTAAGAAGAAAAATATTTAAATATATTTTTTTAGTATTTTTATCAAAAAATGACACAAACTTTATAAATTTCAACATAATACGTATAAATTATAACTGCATTTTAATCTTAAAATTATTTACACCGTGCCTTTAGGCACGGGCATATGCTAGTACTCCATTAAAACAAATCACATACTCAAAATAAAATCTTAAAGTACACATTCATATTGAAATGAAAATTGAGAAGAAAAAAAAAAGAGATAGAGAGGTCTTTTGATTATTAAAAAGTGTGAAATACTTACGCTTTGTTTGGTTGGGAGATTTAGGGAGGGATTTGGAAAGGGAAAGGAAAAAGGTGTGTGAAACTAGGTGAAATAAGTATATTTTATTCACATTTTACCTATTTTTTTCATTTCCCTTTCCGAATTCCTCATTAAATCTCTCAACCAAACACAGCATTAAAGATGCACATTAAGGGGTGTTTGATATAACATAATTTAGTACTTAAAACTGAATTGATTAAGTGATAATCAATTAAGTCCGTTTGATAACTATAATTGATATCATTTAAAAATTTAAATGCCTCTTCAAATGTAGGCTAAAATTTAAGAAATTATAAGTCATATAAAACTTATTTAATTCTGACTGAATTTATAAATACTAAATATAAGTATCCATATATACTATTACAAACTCACTACCACCACCATCACTATCATGCCATCGCCACTATTATCACCACCACCACCACCACCATCACTACTGCTACCATCACCATTGCTACCATGCCACCGCCATCACTATTATAACCACCACCACCATCACTACTGCTACCATTACCACAACTACCATGCCACCGCCATCACTATTATAACCACCACCACCATCATGTCACTGCACTGTCACTGCCATTGCCACTATCACCACGACCACCATCTTCACTATCGTTGCTATTACTACCATCATGCCACCGTTGCCACCACTACTACCATCACCTTTATTATCATTGTCATTATTACCATAAACATCACAATTATTTACTACAGCTACCATCACTATGACCACCACCATGTGACTACTACTAGCACTATCACCACTACCGCTACCACTACTACTATGCTACTGCCACTACTACCATTACAATATAAAAATTAAAATATATAATTTAAAAATAATAAATTTTAAATTTGATTTTATACCTATCAAATAATTTATTTGTAATTCAATACTTAAATTTTTATTAAATAATTTTTCAACTTAAAAAATTCAGTATTTAATTTTCAATACTCAATTTTTAGTTTTCAATTTTCAAGTTTTGAAATGTTTTGGCTCCAAAGAGATAATTGACACATGACACAATTTTAGAATACTTATAATGAAAAGCACAGCTTCCATCATATATTATATGTTATGATATGATATGGTATGATTGCATTTGATTAATGATTGTGTGTATACTATCTTGTAAAATTGTAGGTCAATTATTATTATAAAAAAAAATACTCTCTCCAACACAAGGTTGATTAGAGCGTTTCTCTCTCTTTCAATATTATTTTATTTTTAATTTCTGTCTCAATTATTTTTATTATTGAATTATACTTTAAGATTCATATGTCTCGAATTTTTTTTTTTGATGATTTAACAAAAATAATAATATAAAAGAATAAAAGAATTGGGTTGACAAGTCATTGTTGGGCTTTTACATGCTTATCCTATTAGAGATGCTATAAGATATTTTAAATTTTTTGCCTAGTCTCGTCATTAAGGATAGCAAAATTATCTGACTTAATTATGTTTGTTCAAATTTTATTTTAATAAATAAAACAAAGTTTGAGAGAGTGCTGGTAAAGTAGGATAAAATTTAGAGATAGGTATATCTAAAATGTTAAAGCTAAAGTAAGGTACAAAATTATATTATTAAAATAAAAAATTCAAGAGCCAAATTCAAAAAAATCTCGACTTGTTATCATCCCTATTCATCGTCACATAATGAATCTTTTACATAATAAACATTTTGCCTCATCCTCTATTTGTTAAGGCTTCGTTTGAGAAGTGAGTTAATTTTTAATTTTTTTGACTACTTAACCGGGGTTTAAAAAACTTAATTTGGGAAAGATTTTTAACTTTTTTGTAAGAGGAAGAAAAGTCACAAAACTTTTTTCCCAAACATAATTGGATGTGATGTTTTGTCCTATTAGGCTAAAAAGCGATTTTAATTTTTGTGACTATTTTAACTAAAAAAAGCCACAAAACTTTTTTTCCAAACATAGGCTAACTATACTGGAAGAGTTTTGAATGTTAGACAAATTAATTTGAAGAATAAAGAGTATTATTAAAATGATGCACTAGGCAAAGTGATTAGATAAAATATAAAATATTTTTTTATATGTATTTTTGTTGAACAAAACATCTATTTATAGTTATATTTGGCATAAATTTTTTGGTCTAAAATAATCACAAAAAGATAAAATAGATTAAAAAATTAGTAAGACAAAACATCACATTTAAACTATAATCATTTTATTTTTTCTCTCATAAAAATTAAAAAAAGTCAAAAAATCTATTACAAACGAGATTTTTTAACTGTAAGTTAAAAAAATCAAAAAGACAAAAAATTAACTCACATCCCAAACAAAAGCTGTATTAAAGTTGCTCTTAGGCCTCGTTTGGCAAGTGGCTTTTTTAGCCAAAAAGTCACTAAAAAAATCAAAAAGTCAATAACTCATGCCAAAAAGTAAAAAATTCTCTTTTCTCTCTATTTTTTGCACATCTTTTCATAAAAAGTCAAAAAATCATTTCAAACATATTAATTTTTTTAACTCATATTTTTAACTAAATAATTAAAAAATTACTAAATTAATCTGTTTCCAAACGAATCCTTAGGCCTATTTTGGCAACATGGTTTGTAGTCACTTTTTTTGGTTAGTAGCAAAAGCCAAAAGTTGGCTTTTTTGTTTTTTTTTTTCATTTGGGAAGTTGGTTTTTAGCCAACGGTGAAATTACAATTTTACCCTTATGGGTCAAAATGTGTTACATAGTTGAAGTTGTAAATATTTTAAATAAGTGGGGGTAGTTTGGTCATTTTATTATGATTTGACATCATAAACAAACATTAACAAAAAAAGTCAAAATTCACTTTTTACCAACTTTCTAAATCATTTGTCTAAAAATACCAAAAACTTAGTTAAAAGCCAAAAAATTACTTTTTACCATCTTCCCAAAATAAGCCTTAGTATTTACCCATAAATATTTGCAAAGTAGGTGGAAAACAAATTATTTGTGCCTACAAGGGAAGGAAAGACGTAAAGAAGGGAAATTGTCCCTAGGAAGTAACAATGTTGAAGAAACCAAGAAGAATATATTGCAAAATGTGCTTCGACTGTGAGGAACCAACCCCAAGACATTCAAGGCACTTCCTTTCTTTGTGAAAAGCAAAAGCCTGTGGTGCTGCATACCGATACCGTATCCATCCTATTTGTAATCTCGTTATAAATTAATATAATAACAATATTATAATTAAGTTATAAATTTTTATAATATTAATTATAAAATTTTAAATATTTTATTATGTTAATTCATTATAAAATTAATTATTTTATAGTTAATATTATAAAATTTTATAATAAAATTATGCCAATTTATAATAGGTACATATGATATGCACTCCAAATGCACACCATAGACTTTCTGTTCTGAAAATTATATTTTGCTTTTTGAACAAATAGAAGTAGTGCTCCACCTTAGGCGTTGTTTGGAATAAATTTTTGAGACATTTATACATAATTCTTAATTTATGAACTTATATTCTATTAAGTCTTAATTAAGATTTTTTAGACTTTCAAGTCTTATTAAATTTTTAATAGTCGAAATTATTTTTTAAATAATAATTGTTCATCATTATTATTATCTATAAAGGAACATAATGATTTGACATTTATTTTAATTTTTAAAATTTTAAAATATCAACTTTCAAATTGAAAAAACTAAAAAAAAATTATGTGACAAAAAAAAAACTATATATATATTTTTTTGAAAAATTTGAATTTTTTTTTATGCAAAACTGAAAATTTTGTATCTATAAAGGAGCATGATGATAGAACATTGATCTGCAAAACTAGAAAAAAAAAACTTTTAAAAATGAAAAAATTGATAATATTCTCAGTTTAAAAAAAAAAAACTGATAATGTTCTTGATTTTATTGGATAGTTGAATCATACCAATAAGTAGAAAGGCAAAAAACGTTTTATCTCATGTTCTAGTTTTTTTTCATCAGTTAGTGAAACAATTATCTAGAATATTACTATGCAAAATTGATAATATTCTTTGTTTTAAAAATTAAGAAAAAATGATAATATTCTCAGTTTTACTAAATATGACTTATTGGTTCAAAAAATCTTAAATATGACCTGAGCTACCATAACATTTGTAAATAGGACTTTTAAGTAATGAAGTCTAAATTTTTTTAGCTTGATTTTTTAACTATTTTAGTTTGGCTAAAAAAGTTTTGTTCAAAATAAAATTTTGACTTTTTTGTAGTTGATTTGATTGTTATAAGAAAAAAAAGTAAAATGATTATGGTTTACATGTGACATTTTATCTTATTAACTAAATTAGTAGGTGTTTGGTATGCACTAAAAACGTACACTTTTTTTTGTATACATACACTTATTTGGGTCACATCAATCAACATTTATCAACATCTCCTCTCTACTTTTTTATCCACTTTCTCTACTTTTTTACACATTTTTTTATTATAAAAAGTCAAAAAATGTATTTATTTAAAACATTCCAAAATTAACTAATTTAGCCCCCAATCCGCATCCCAAACGTAGCCTAATTTTATTAGTTGAAATTGTGAAATTTATTACTCCCTCTTTCTCAAAATATTAATCCCTTATTTTATTTTTCATTATCCCAAAATATTAGTCCCTTATTTTATTTTTTATTGTCCCAAAATATTAGTTCATTTTCAAAAATCAAGTATAAAAATAATATAAATTTCTCATTTTGCCCTTCTTTTAAATTCATTAACAACATAAAAAAGTATAATTATGATATTGATATTTCCCCAAAAATGTACTATCAAAGTGTGATTTTGCAAAAATCAATTTTTTTTTAAAATGTAATAATTGTACTATCAAAATAAGTTAAATTCTCCAAAAAAGATCATTATTTTGGAACGAAATGAGTATTTTTTTTTTTTTATAAAAAAATTATAGATAAGTAGGATAGTCATAAAATAATTATATTATAAATAAATATTTTTTGATACAATTCTCACATAATTTTTTTTTTCCAGTAAACATAATAATAGACTTGCACCCTACATCCTTTATGTTTTAAGTTTTTCTCAATTTATTCTTAAAGCTAACTTCGGTTGAAAATTAGACAGAAAATGTCATAATAACTGTTACATAACATAAAAAAAAATATTATTATATTAAGATTTAAGTTTATGTCAGATATGTGAGTTATATCTTATAAAATATTTTTATGTCACTTAACTGTCAATGTGTCATTTTCTGTCTAATTTTTTATAAAAATTAGCTTTAGAAGTAAATTGAAAAAAATTTGAAACATAAAAGGTCAAAATGAGAAAAATAAAATTTTTAGGGCAAAATAAAAAAGTGACGAAATATAAAGGGAATAAAGTGTAATTTAAAATTATGTCTCCATTACACCACTGAAATATAATTTTCTCTTATTTATTTATTTATTATTTATTTTTAATACTTTTTTTAAATACAACAAAACTGGTGTTTTGATATAAGTGAAAAGTGACGCCGGATAATACTTTAACGAAAAATGTTTGGGGGCCCTAATTCTGTGGCTCAAATATGGCTCAAATGGCCAAAACGACGTCGTTTTGGCCATTTTGATGTTGTTTTGTACTCAAAACGACGTCGTTTTGGCCATTTGAGCCACATTTGAGCCACAGAATTTGGGCCCTCTACCATTGCTCTACTTTAACACCACGAAATAACTTCTTCATTTTTATTTATTTATTTATTTATTTCACACCACCTCCCATCCAAAAGCCAATGCCAAATCATCAGTGGCCATAAACTACCATGGCCCGTTTTTATGACCTCAATGTTCTGGATTTTCTACCGTATAAAACAAGTAATTTTTAAGGAGAAAGTTAAAAATAGTCCTTAATAAATATTTGTAAATTTTTTTAATATAAAAGTATATAAAAATATTTGAAAGTATGTAAAATGGTATCTTGAAATTATAATTATTTTGATAATATATGTTTCTTATTGATAGTCAATAGCATGATTTATTTTTTAATATCATATTCAAAAGAGGGACTTATGTGTATATTTTAATAGGTGAACTTATTATTCAATAAATTCTATGATAATTAATGTTTTTTTTTATCAAAAATTATTAAAACATATCACTAATTATTAATTTTCAGTGACAATTTAGAATTTTGTCAAAAAAATGTCACTAATTATAAGTTTTAGCGATAGTTTAAAAAAATCATTAATTTTTAATTTTCAGTGACAGTTTGAAAAATTTATCACAGAAAAATGTCACTAATTGAAAGTTTTAGCGATAATTTATAAAAATCATGATAAAAAAGTCACTAACTATCAATTTTTAGCGACGTGCAAAAAAAGTCACAAAAAATTATTTTTAGTGACGATTTTATTAGGACTTGATGAGAATTTGGTCAAATTATTAAAACCTATTTGTAGTTTACCCTATTCATAAATCACTTTCAAAAAAATTATAGTCTTTGATGGGTAATGAGCAATAGTGAATCAAGATTTTTTTAGCCTTGGACCAATATCAAAATGAGATCTTATCTTACACGTTGAATAATAAGATTTTTTTAAATTTTGTTTTTGGACACTAAATCGATAGGTTAAGTGACCTAATAGTTAATCCACTTCTAATAATGAGTAAAATTGAATAAAAAAAAAGGGTAATGATTGGTGACTACAAATTCTGTGGCTCAAATGGCCCGAAAATGCCAAAACGACGTCGTTTTGGCATTTTTCGGCCATTTAAACCACAGAATTTGTGACCACCAAACATTTTCTTAAAAAAAATGACACTTTTTTCAAACAATGAAGTGATTTTTATTATTTTTACTTACCAACTCTACTTATTACACAATATTATCGTACATATAAGTGAAACTGACCATACATATATAATATTACTATTTACATACTATCACCTAGTGTGTTCATATTTACTATTTTTTAAAAATTTAAATTTTTTTAAGGTATAATATCTAAAACTACTAATTAATTTCACACCATAGTTGGACCCCAATGCTCTTCAATTCCCATACAAATCCCCTAAAACCTGTCTTTTTTATCCTTTTTTAAAAGACATTATTTTGATGGGTTATCACTAGGTAACCCAATTTCTTAACCACTCATTACCCGTGAATCTAATTTACAACATGTACTACTAGTTTATAGTAGATGTTGGGACTTTGTGAAGAAGGCATGAAGAAGATGAATGAGTACGTTTGCTTCTCCTTTCTCTTTAAGATGTTTCCTTTTAGTTTTGAAAATATTTTTTTCGTCGCAAAGCTTTTTAGTCAAAGAAGGCTGCATATATTGAGTTGAATCTCTTTTGTCCCTTGGGTAGGTCGGTAGGCTACAAACAATTTTCTTGTGCTTTTGGTGAGTTAAATATAGTACAGAGGTTAGGTTTAATGAAGGTATTGGTATCTATCTAGCCCATACAAATTTGGGATAAACTTTCCTTCATATCTCATCTCTTCATATTTCTCTATACTCTTTTTATAAATTTTAATTCAGACCTTCGCTGATACTTCAAACTGTTTATCTCATAAGTCCACAATAAAGTTCATCCATACAAAAATTAATTTCATTAGATACCTATAAATATAGGAACAAATCACATTTTATTTTACAAAAGAAATGATTTAAATTTAATTATATTTATCATTCATTTTATAAAATAAAATGCGACTTATTTTCACTACAAAAAATTAAAGTTTTAGATACCAAAATTTAGAGACAGTTACTTTTTTAGAAATTAAATAATTTTGTTGCGAAAAGTGTCTTTATTATATTTTTAGCAACAAAAATTAGACATTAGTGATGAATTATTATTCTTTTGGAACCAAATTTTTTGTCTCAAAAAATAAATCATTTTGTGATCAAATTATTTTGTCTTTAAACGTCTATTTAGTAGTGACATTTTTAAACTTTTGTCGCTAAAAGCCTTGTTTTTGACTTTTCGAAACGACCTTTTAGCGACTATCCTCATAACGATGGAAATTGATCCTTAAATGTCTTTTGCAACAAAATTTTCACTTTTAGAAACTAAAACATTTAGTCTATAAAACTTTTATATATTGTAGTGTTTTATATTTATAATTTTTTGATAAAATTAATTTTTTATATAGATGACTTTTATTATAAAGTCTACGAGATATACGGTTTAAATTATTCGTACGAATCCAAATTAAAACTAAATATATATATATGAAAAGGAAAATGTTTGAGAGGCCATAATTTTTGTAGTTCAAATAGCTTAAAATTGTCAAAACGACGTCATTTTGACAATTTTAAAATTATTTTATACTCAAAACGACGTCGTTTTAATAATTTCGAGCCATTTAAACCACAAAAATTATGACACTCAATCATTGCTGATATGAAAAAATATGAAAAGATGCGTTATGAATGGGAGCTTACCCTACAAATTCAAGGTGGGTCCTTTAACGGCACTCATGCTGTGACAGTTTTCGTACTATGAGTTTTCTTATATTTTTGGGCAGTTACTGACTCATTTAATCTCCGTTTGGCATAAATTAAACCAAGTTTTTTAATTAAAATAATTATAAAAAAATAAAATAAAATTTTTAATTTAATAACATAAAATATTATATTCAAATTATAATTATTTTATTTTTTCTCTCATAAAATTTTTAAAAAATTAAAAAATCTATCCAAACAAACTTTATTAATCCCAAACTAAAAAAAATTAAAAATTTTAAAAACTAACCCACCTCCCAAATCAACATGGGTGTGTCACAGCATCCTCCCCGAATCCGAGCTGAGACTAGAGCAATGGGAAGAAATGGGCAATGGATTATTTATTCCCCCAAAATTATGTCAACTCTCATTATTTCAAGTAAGTCTGGCTAAGAGGTGTCTCATATGCACAAGTAAAAGATAAAAATTAAAAATTAAAAAAAAATATTAGACACTTTTAATAAATCTAAAATACTTTAATTTAAGAATAATGTTTGAGAGTCACAATTTGTGTGGCTCAAATGGCTCAAAACTGCCAAAAAGACGTCGTTTTGGCATGTTTTGTGCTCAAAACGACGTCGTTTTGGCAATTTTAAGCTATTTGAGCCACAAAAATTGTGACCCTCTACCATTGCCCTTAATTTAACAAACTTTTAAAGACACTTTTCAATCCAATCTTAATAGTAAATAATTTCCCAATGACACTGGTTAGTATTTGCCTTCCTATAATCACATTCACATGATTTGATATTTAGTTATTTTTTAATTTAAAAAATTAGATTGTGTGTCGTATTTGTTAAAATTTATTTGTATCTTATTTACTGTAAAATTTAAAATGTATGCTTAAGCAGTTTTATTTTGAAATATTTGGTAGATTTTTTCAATTTTTCAAGTTATTCGTTTTTTTCTACTAAAAAAAAACTCAAAATAAGCTAAAAAACGTCCCAAAAAAAATCTACTTTTTTGTTTCCAGTTTAAAAAAACTAAGAATGAAAAAAAAAAAAAAAAAACACAAGTTTGAAAATTTTACACTACTTTAAAATTTCCCCTTACTTTTTCAATTCAAAAAAAAAAAAAAAAAAAGTATTTATCAAACGCATTAACTTTTTAATAATAATTTTAATTTAAAATACAAAAAAGAAAGAAAAAATTATTAAAAAATTAGATTGAGATGTTTTTTTAAAACTTTTCAAGCTGCAAATAACTAAATACTCCTCTACGAGTGATGCAACAGAGGAAGAACATTTTATTTATTTATATGTTTTTTTAAGATTTGGAAAAAAGGATAGGGTTAGAGGCTTCATAACCCATGCTCCAAAAGCAACATACACATCTTTTCTACTTTACATGGATGGGGGATAAAAAAATCCACATGTCCTTAAATTTTGAGACAGTATTTTAAAGGATCATTATAAATGGAAAGCTATGAAAAGGTTATCTTTTTCTTTACATTATGGTTTCTAAAGGATCATTATTATATGGTTTCTTGTAATCCACTCATATATCCTCAATAAGTGTAAAAAATTATCCATAAATTGGTTTTACAAGTGAAAGATAGAACTCAGAGGAAAAGATGGCAAAGTCTCACTTTTCCTGGTTTAGTGGGGAATATAAAAAAATCTTCAACCTTTTTGATTGCTTACAAAAAGTATAAAATGATTTGTTTGAGTAGAATTTGGGTGGTCACCACTATAATGCTTATTTTGATTCCATAATTTATGTTTGTTTGTATCACTTAATCGTTGAAAATTGTTTGAGGGCTCGAAATCGGTTTGTTCGAATTGGCTCGAAACTCAAAACGACGTCGTTTTGGGTTTCATTTTTTTTTTTTTCTTCCTTTGAGCACAGACAGCACAGACAGAGGCGAGAGAGAGCAAGGAGAGAAGAGAAGAGAAGAGAAGAGGAAGAGAGGAGAAGGGGGAGAAGGATGAGGAAGAGACGAAGATGGTGATGGCGGTGATCAAAATCTGAATCGAGAGGAGAAGGAGAAATAATGGGGAGAAGGAGGAGGAAGAGAAGAAGATGGTAGAGGTGATGGCGGAGGAGGAAGATCGACGGTGATGGCGGTGATCGGAGCTGGAGTTGAATCTGAATCGGATTTTTTTTTTTTTTTGGGTGATGATGATGAAGATGTTGGCTGTTGATGATCTGAAGATGTTCTTCTTCTTCTTCTTCTTCCTCTTCTCTTCTTCTTCTTCTTTCTGCTTCTGCTTCTATTCTCTTTTCATCTTCAAAAGAGAAAATTCCAAAACGAAAGAAAAAAGAAAAGAAAAGAAAAGAAAAAAATTCAAAACGACGTCGTTTTGGATTCGGGGCAAATTCGAGCCTGAAAATTTCGGCCTTGTAGTAGCTTTGCTCAATCGTTTATACTTTAAGTCAAATATCAGCGATTGATGGGAATTATACATGCACCAAATATGTCATTGTTTTGAGGACATATATGTAAAATTATTATACTCTCGTGTCATTAAACGTTTTGCACTTTTATTAAAATTTTATTTTTAAAAAAAATTTCACTTTGACTCCTTTGCTTACTCGTGCCATCAGAAAATGCCAACCACAGAAAGCTATATATATTTTGAATTTTTTGTTTTGTTTTGTTTTAGTGGCTTTTTTTTTTCAAATTTATGTTCAATTTTTTTACTTTTTCGATCTGTCTAGAGTAAAAGAATTAAAATTTAAAAAAATTACTAAAAACTAAAAACGTAAAAAAAAATTAGCTTGTGTTTTACCTTTTTTTTTGTCTGTAGTAAAATATTTTTAATGTTATTTTTACTTGTATGATTTGTGTAATTGAGTAGAATCTAAAAAATTCTAAAACTCTTTGAAAATTTTGAATTCTTTACTAAAGGTGGAAAAAAAAAAAAAAAAAACTAAACTAAATAAAAAAAGTCATTCCAAACAAACACCCACTTTAATTGCATATTAGCACACTCATTTTTATCAAAACTTTTACTTTTGTACTTTGATGTTGTCTATTGGTGGAGTTCACCAAATTGAAATATTTTTATACATTGAAAATTAAATTGACATATTATCTCGGTCCCAAATTATTTGTCAAACTCAAAACTTAAAAATAATATATTTTTGTCTAAATTTTTAATTTCTTTCATAAATTAAAAGTATTTTTTTATGACTGGGTGTTCGGATTAGTTTATACACATTTTGACTAATTTCGAAACTTAGGCAAAGTGCCCCCTCCATATGAATCGGGCAAATCTCTAGCAGAGATCGGGAGCATGCCCCAAGAAACGGAATGCTCCTAATGAGAGTTTAACTTGAGATCTAAAAACAACACACCCCTATGTCTCAAGTTGCATCTACTAGGCCAACCTTTTAATTGGTGAATTTATTTAAAAAACAAATTCAGTCCAAGAATACATTATTTTTAAGTTATTGTTTTCCTTGCACGATAAATAATTTAGGATGTGGAATTAAATATTGGGAATCAAAATAACTCAAATTTTATATTTTAGAGAATAAAATCGTTATTAACTCCTCCCTAGAATACAAAATAAAAAATAAAGAAAAAATTACAAATAAAATCTTAGTATTTGATTCTTATAACAAAATACACTCTGAATTTTTAATAGTCAATTTAAATTATAATTTTTTTTTATATTTATTTTCAATCCAAACCATTCAACGTTTTCCGTTAACTAAAATTGAAAAAAAAATATTTTAGTCATTAACTTATTGTAAATATACATAAAATATTTAAAATATTTTTTTATTGAGTTTAACGATTAAATAATTATTATTTTTAGTTAATTTCATTTAACAAAAATAGATTGATTAAAACATTAGTGTTTATTTTGTTAGTCGAGTAAAATCTTGAGATTTTTTTTTTATTGTTGT
This sequence comes from Camellia sinensis, assembly GCF_004153795.1. NCBI lineage: Eukaryota > Viridiplantae > Streptophyta > Magnoliopsida > Ericales > Theaceae > Camellia > Camellia sinensis. The sequence continues at coordinate 1,667,812 of NW_021025173.1, read as the reverse complement.
TTTTTTTCGTAAAACAAAAAATAAAGGTCAAAGGAAGCAGCACACGTGAAGCTGATGAACTGAAATGCTGCCATATTTAAGTCACTTTCTCTGCAGTACTTTTTAATCTGTTTATTTTATTTAGTTATTTTTTAATTATTTTTTATAAGGGACACGAATTTTACAGAAGAATGTCTACAAAATTAAGTTTTTTTATGTTTTGTATATTTTTATTTTTAGTGAATATTTTTTAATTTTTAAGCATTGTTTTTTATATTTTTTTAGATTTATCTTACTTAGATGTATCTAAATAGTAAAATATTTATGAAAAAATATTTTAAAAAATTAATAAATATACAAAAATATGAAAAATATACTGAATTTTCATATTTTTTGGTATTTAGTGTATTTTTTAAATATTTTTTTCGCAAATATTATACTTTTTAAGTATATTTATGTTAAGTATGTTTAAAAATTAAAAAAATGCTTAAAATATTTAAAAAATTTATTGAAAATATTTGTACGGGGAGGAAATAATTCTCCTCGTATAATCCTGTTGACCAAGTCCACGCTCCTCCGTACGACGTCGCTTTATCACCTGAAAACACAAACGTGAGCTAGCCGGCGGGTGTGTGCCGGAAACCTCTCCGATGCCTAAGTCAGTAAGCTTGACAAATAGACAAAGTTTTATGTTCTCAGAAAGAATTGTGTTCAATTACCTCCTCTAAGGTGATGCTTGTGAGCTTTTATAGGTTTCGAGTGGCATAATCCTAGTAGGACTTTTATTTCTCCATGCAGAGTCCTCCTAGGATTCATACTCCTAAGGATAATGCTTATCATTTTACACCCTCCCCACTGCTTAAACCAAGTGGGATGGTTTTTACTTTGGCCGAACTACCATATGACCGAAATAAACTTGGCTATGCAGAGCCGCTGAATAAACCGAACTCATCCTTAGTTCGGTCCTTGTGTCATCCCTTTCTTATCTCGGCTTTCTATGTAGAACCCATAGTACGGTCTTAGACCGAACCAACGACTTTCAGCCGGTCTAGCCCCAATACCGGTATAACTCCAAGTTGCTTTCGGACCGAAGTATCTTTTACAGTCACTGTGCCGAAATAACTTTATCCCCCTTAGGCCGGAGTAGCCTTGCCTCTCCTGGGCCGGAGTAACACTGCGGTCTTCCCTGGGCCGAAGTAACATTGCGGCCTTTTCACCAAGTTCTTGGCACTTTGGGCCACAAAGCCCATCTCATAGCTCGGCCCAATTTTTACCAAAAATTACCCTTTCAATATTAAAATGCGAAAAATAAAAAACTAAAATTTTTTGAAAACTATTTTCTAAAAATCAAAACCAAACGAAGTAATTATTTTTTTTTTAAGGGACACGAATTTTACAGAAGAATGTCTACGAAGTACATATTAATAAGATTCATAGAGGCCATGCCACCCTACAACTTGTGGAATTATGCGGAGAAAACATATGGTAGCGTTTGAGAGAACTTTCTAAATATAATTTGAGAATAGAAATTGTATTTTGAATTTGTAAATTTTAAAATTATGATTTGAGTATAGAAAATTTATTTAGTGAATGAGTTTTGAATTGAGTGGAGAATTTTTGATGTGACATATGATATTTGATACAAAAACTTATAACTCATAACTAAACACACAACTCAAAATTCTATTAAAACTCAAAAAAAATTTAAAAAAATTCAGAAAAATATTTTTTGTTGAATACATAAAAATTAATATGTGTCAATTGTAAAAAAATAAATAAAAAAAATTACACTGTTCCGGTCAACCGGCTGGACGACTGGTTAGTTCAAATTTTCCTGCTTTCAACCGAGTTTTCAAAAATGAGCGTGAAATCAATTTTTAAAAGCTGTAAACAAACACCACGTAAGAACCAATGACTAGAACTAAAGTTTCAAAACTCAAACAAATAGAACCTATGTTTCTCTCTTGTATCAATTTAAAAAAATGCTAGGCAAAGACAACACAGCCTATCTAGGGCCGGCCCTGGGGCATAGGCCACAAGGCCATGGCCTAAGACCCCTCAAAATAGACTAAAAAAAGGGGATCCCCTCCTATTATAATTTAGTGTAATACATTAAGTATGTTTTAAGTCTAACAAAATTAAAAAAACGCCTATACAAACTTAACATAAAATTGACCCATTAAAAAGTTGAAAGGCCATTCAAAAAAAATTAGTATTTGTTATCCATTGAAAATAGACAAAAAAAAAAGGGGGTCTCTCTTATTATAGTTTACTCTAATATATTAAGTATATTTTAAGTCCAAAAAAAATTAAGGAAGGCTCAAATTAACTTAAAATAAATTGATCCATTAAAATATTGAAAGCCCCATTTAAAATAATTAGCATTGTTACTCATTGAAAATGATTTTGCAAAAAAATTAGATTATGCAAGTATGATTGATTTATTTGCTTCTAAAAATACAAGAAGAGTGAGGATCAAGCGATACTTATTAGTTATTGTAATGTAATGCTAAGTATTTTTTATAATTTTGACACAAATCTTTTGTCCTTTACCTTCAATTTTTTTTTTTCATTCAATGAAAGAAAAATGTGAAAGGCCCCATAAATTTATTAGTTGATTATCGGCTTTGGGCCCCGGAAATCTCAGGGCCGGGACTGCTTATCCTCACTGATACAGTTGTTTTTTCCATTTATATTTTAGTTTTTAAATTAATCAATGGGTAACATTTAAAATTTTGTTGAAGCGAGGGTCTGGTGGTGGTTGTCAATAGAGGTAGATGCTAGCGACATGAGGTGGTTGCTGGACACTAGAGGTTATGGTTGAAAGTTGTTTCTAAAAGTGGAGAGACTTGCTGGAGGTAGTTGTTGCCTATCTACTGTTTTGAGAAGTTAGTAAAAAATTGATTTTTTTGGCTTTTCTGTGGCTTTTTGATTTTCTGTTGTGTTATAAAAGTTGGTTTTTTTTTCTGATTTTTTATAGCTTTTTATATAAAAAAACTAAAATGCTAACAATTTTTTTAGCTTCTTTCCAAATTGCCATTATGTTAGTTGGAGTTGGTGGTGGGCAATGAGTCGTTGTAAGAGGGAGTATGAATGGCAATGGGGCAGGTCGGGGCCGGGGATTACACTCCCCGTCCCCGATCCCTGAATGCAAAATACTCCCCGTCCCCGTTCCTGATCCCCGACGGGGAACCCATTAGCCCCCTGCCCCCGACCCCTAACGGGGATCGGGTTTCCTCGATCCCGAAAAATACCCGACCTTTTTTTTTTTGAACAAATATACAACACAAACAGAGATACTATGCACACATTCAGAGATCGGAGATGATCTACAACACAAACAGTAAACAACAAAAAGAAAATAGAGAAAAATAAAGAAGAAACAGAGATGATCTAACACTATGCATACATTCACCTTCAGCCATATCCTTAGATCTATGAAAAAAAATATAGATCTGACCAGAGATAGAGAAAAAACCAAAGATGAACCAGAGATCGGAAAAGGCACTGAGGCAGCGAAGAGATCGGCAAAGGCGGTGGCGACGAAGAGATGAACCACAGGGGCGACGAAGAGATGAACCAAAGAACCAGAGAAAGAATGGCAACGACAAAGGCACTGCAGAGGAGGAGAAGGACAACGGAATGTCGTCGGCACTCTCAGTTGACATAATTGGCCTATCCTCCAAAGTCAACTTTGGGGCCCAGGGGACATCGGGTTTCTTAGAACCCGAGGTCATCGTAGACGATGACCTCGGCTTCTTTGATTGAGTGGATCCTGATGGTTGGGCCTCAGCAGACCTCTTGGCAGAAGTAGAGGTACTCTTTCTATTCTCGGCCAATTGAGAGATGGGCATAGCATCCTCAGCCTCAACCTCAGCGGCTTTGGCCTTAGGCTGAGCCTTTTTGATTCTTTTGGGCTTTGGTGGGGGCATAGATTGAGCTGGAACAGCATCAGCATCAGCATCGGCAGGTAAGTCGGCTAAAAGATCTACTGCAATTGGCTTTGCGCGACCCATTTCGGCAGTTTTGACAAGGCGTCGCCGACGTTTTCTTTCTGGTATTGGGATTAAGTATGGGGCCGAAGTGGGTGGTTGATTGGTTGGGTAAGATGTGGACTCTTGATCTGTTCGGGATGAAGAAGCGGTTATAGTTGTGGCAGTAGGTGGAGAGAGGCTCTTCTTCTTTTTCTTCAGGACGTCGGGCAATGTGGATTTGTATGTCGGAATAAAGTTTAGTAATAATGGAGCTTTGCGCTTGTGGATTGGAAGATCAAGGAGCTTCTTTAAATCTTTTCCTAGGAAGTACGATTGGCGAAAGTTTTTTGGTAGCTGATGAAGATCTGCAGGACAAACAAACAGACATTAGAAACAAACAAAGTTTTGAAGACTTGGAAAAGAAATAACTAAGTATTGATGCTGGGCTCTTGCCTTTGCCCTCTTTAACTGTTCGAGGAAGAGGGTAGAGGTGAACATCTTCGTCTGGACCAAATTCCCAATTTCCCGAAGCAATGACAAAGTCATCCCCGACTCCCTTGTTGGAGTCCGGAAGGTCGGCTACAATTTTGAATTCAGTAGACCTCGGCTTGAGGTAGTAGACGTAACCTCTTTCCTTCAGGTTAAGGGGGCACATGGTATAACAATATTGTACATCGGCAAGGGTGATCCTAACATTTTCCTGCCTAGTTAGGGCTATGATACCATTAATCACTCGATAGGAGTTAATGGTAAGTTGTTTGGGGTTCAACTTATAGAAGTGGAGAACCTCACGAAAAATGGGATTGAGTGGAAGTCGGAGTCCGCACTCAGTAAAAGCTACTATAGGAAAGGGCATTGAATTATCCGTGGGCATGATAGAGTCATTATCTTCAGCCAGCCTCAGGTGGACATCGGCATGAATGGAAAATTCTTGCCTAAAAAATTCAAGTTTAGTTGGGGTGTGTACCCGGTGTCTCCACATACCCATTACGTCGGCCTCAACAAAGAAGGCTGTGTTTCAAAAGATAGGTGTTTCAGAAGGGTTGTTAGAACCTCGGTTTCAAACCTGGGTAAGGACTGGTAAGGTTTGTTTCAGTTTTTCCTAAAGATTGAAGGTTCTACAAACAAATCCCAAACCTAAAACTGTAAAGACGAAGATCGAGGGCACAGATCTGGTAAAGACACAAAAAACAGAAGAACAAAAACGAAGTTTCAGAAACAAAAATAGGGATGGGCTACCAAGAACACGAAGAATACAAAGGGTTAAGGGCCAAGAATAGTGGTGAAACAGTGCAAAGTGTTCATAGCATGTGAAAAATCATGAAATAAGATGCATTCAGGTGAATGATTCACAAATAATGCCTAAGAAGAACAGTAATAGCAAGAAACTTCAGAAACAATCAAGAATTAGAAAAAGAGGGTGAGGGGGCCAATGGCTTACTGGATAAAATGAAGCCGGAGCGATATTCGCCGAGATCAGACGACAGTTGTAACAGTGGCAAAAGTTTCGCGGGAATGGAAGAATAAAGACGGTCACACAATTTGGGGCTTAGAGCAATGGCAGATTCGAAGAATGCTAGAGCTTTTAGAGAGAAAAAAGCAAGAAATCAGAAATGCAAAAAGTGGAGAAAGGAAGAGGGAAAGAAAAGTTTTGTAAAAAACTTGAAACGGCGGCAAAAAACGGCATTTATTGCGCCTGGAGGAACACGTGCGTCAGACGGCGCAGACGGATGAAAGACGGCTTACAGGCGCGTCGCGGACACGGGCCAATAAGGATGTAACGCGTGAAAAAAAAAAAACAGTTGAAAAGTGATGTATGACAGCTCATACGCATAAAGGGATTCATTTGAAGTTCTTATTCTCCGATGAGGACATATGGGCAAAACATGAATGATCTCGGCCAAAGAGCTCTTACGCCGAGGTAATAGAAGAAAATACAGATATAGGTTCCATCACCTCAGAATGCCAAGGTAATAGAACCTAGGGGGCAGTTGTGGGGATATATTTTTGTTACAGCCGTCTTTGTACTTTGAAAGTTTTGAACAATCCCACTATTTTTTGTGCTTTATACAAAAACCCTAGTTTTTGAACCAGAGACACCACTGTTTATCTTCTTTGACTTGCCCTTTGAGCCTCCATTTTTCACGACCATAGCACCTGCAAAGCTTCTGTTCTCACTATGATCCTTACGGTCATGATCTTCATCCGTTCATCTCAAAACTGTAAGTGGCTCAATCCTTTTTTCTTTTCGTTTATTTCGTGTAGTATAGCAATATGTAGTATATTATACATATGTTTTCCAAAACACACTCGTATAGTTCACACAAATGGGTAAGAACCACTTTAGTCCCAAAAAACCACATGATAAGTCCTCAATCACACTCTAACTGGATTCACAAACAATTTGTAATGTGATTTTTTAATACAAAATAATACCACGACCGAGTTAGGAACTTGTTTGCAATAGGTGCGTATTAGACCAAACTGGAAACCTCACCCAATGATCGAGCTAGAACTTAGAGCCACTTCTTGTGTTACGACCGACCTGAGAACCTTCATACTCTATGACTGAGCCAAAAACTTGGAGCCACTCCTTGTGTTACGACCGAACTAAGAGTGGGCTGCAACCTATTTAGTCGAACTAGGGTTTATATTTATTTATCCTTCTTTTTTAGCCCGGTTTAGTGATCTGAGCATAACACTTTTTATCTCCACTTTGCAGACTTTGACTAGGTTGGCCAGGCACACCTTTGCACGCTCAACTGAGATATTCAACATCACCTCAACACCGAGCTAGGCTACCCTGCTAATTTATACACATTTTAAGTTAAATGGGTAAATACCAGTTCTGAGAAAACTCACCTGGAGCCATTGCTGAATTCCGTAAGGACTACAACATTCCTGACGATGTCCATCTCTCATTAGCCGAGCTAGATACCATGCCCTGGGGAAAACCGAGCCTTGTTCCCTTTACCGTAATATCCATCGTTGAGGCCGGTCTCCGATTCCCAATTCAGCCACTAATATGCGAGTTCCTCAGGCAGACTAGATTATGCCCGACTCAACTTAGCACCAATACTTACCGAATAATAAATGGTATTACCGAGCTTTTGGTGATTTTGGGGCGTTAACGCCTCGAATTCAAGTTTCTGAAACACAAAGATGTATTTTAGCTTAGAATGCAAAGATACATTTTATACCTGATCTTTTGGTGGTGGTGTATATGGATTCTCGTCTTCTGCAGATTCCCTAAATTCCCGGTGGCCACTCGATGCATCAGGAACCTATGATAGGCAATGCATAATGTGTTAATCATATTCGAATTTTATACATAATGTTGTGTGTTTGTCATCAACTATAATATGACATTAATTGAACTAATACAATTAACTCGCCTCCTGTGACACAAGGGCCATCATCTCATCTCTCATCTGCTGCAAATGTGTAGAGAACTCTGCTCGCAGCTCCTCCCTCAACTCATCCCTTAGCTCAGCACGAACCTGCTGCGTGATCTGATCAATAGTCGATGGATGGGGTGTTGACTGTGATGGCCCAGCACCATCCTTATACACCACTCTCCGAGGCACGATTCTCCCGTATGTGCGAAAATATCCATGTCTGTCATGACCTATCAACTCATGGAAAATGGCATTCCTAGCCTCCAAAGTCCGACCATCCTCAGGTAGCATAGAGAGTTGACGATTAAACTCATCCTGTATTGAATAAGACACACAAGTATACGCCAAATTAAGTTGGTTAACACACAAAAAATAAACTTTAAATACAATCAAAGGTGTTTGGAAACTACCAAGGTCTGGATAACCTCTGGGTCATCTACTCTACGTGTCATAAGCCAAACATTCATCTTATCAGTAGACTCCCCCTTACTGGTCATCTAATTTTTTTTTAGAAATATGAAAATTAGAATCCAAATAATTTGCAAATATACAATGTTTATTTATATACAAAAATAAAACAATAAAATGTAAACCTCATGCCGTATCTGAGAGAAAGTAGTACGCCCTGTGGTATGAGCTATGCCGTGAGCTCGCCGATTTTTAGCGTTCCTACTTGCAATTTTCTATAACAAGTTCAACAAATGTAAGTATGTAAATATGATTTGTATGTTTACATATCATAAATATAACGTAATTGTATACCTCAGCATCGGAAGTACGCCAATACTCTACAAGTTGTTCCCACTGGCTTGGCACAACGTTCATAGGAACATCATCCTTCAGATTAGGATCAGAGCTTCTAGGCTTGAAATACTTAGCCTTAAGCTTGTTCTTGTGATCCTTCCATATGCTGTTGCAGTTTTTCATGCAGATTGGCTTGTACTCCTCTAGACATAATTCAAATTGTCCTATAAAACACAAAGTTTAAGGCTAAGTATAACACAAATTTGGAAATCGAATTTGTGGAAAAAATTATACTTTTACCTTCACATCCTTCCAGATAGCATCAACAATATCATCAGGCACACTGTTCCAGTCAACAAAAGTAAGAGGAACAATGTTACCATCCCGGACAATAATGCCAAGTTGACTAGTTAACTTGGCCATGTTATCCCTTATTGGGCAGTAATTTAAGCTCATTGCATATTTCTACGTAAGGTTCTGAGGGCATTTTGGGTTCAAATAATGTAGAAGCCATTAGTGCTTGAAAAGTTAGAGATGATTCTATTTACCTCATTACACTTACATTCTGATTATACCCATATACAAAATTTAAAAAAATTAATTTATCTCTTCATGTACTCTAATTTTTTAAACGTAGCCTTATCCCTAACTTCTCTCTCTCTCTCTCTCTCCCTTATAGATTTACTTGTTCCCTCTCTTAATTTTTCTCAAACGTATAGTTTCAAAGGTATTAGAAATGAGTGGCAACTAGGGTATTGAAGGTGCCAGGGGTGGCAATGGATGTGAGATGGAGAGAGAGAGGGGGGTTATAATGGTTGGAATGAGGGAAATAGTGGCAAATCTAGTAGTCGGGGTAAGGAAGAATGAGAGGTAAGGTGGTAGGTTTCAAATCTAAGAAGAGAGATTGGTCAAGAAGGGAAGTGGCTAGGGTTGTAAATTTGGGAAAATAAAGGAAAATAGTAGGGAATTGTAGAAAGAAGGCAAGGAGGTGAGTTATGATGATTGCTTAGGTGTAGTGAGAAAGGATGATCGAGAAGGAGCCAATGAGGATTATAGAGAGGGGTAGTGAGGTAGAGTAATAGGAAGAGGGGATTATGGTGGGGAAAGGCAATAGTGGAAGAGAGAAGAGTAGATACTGACAACGAGTTTTGGAGGAGTAATGTCGACAGTAGAGAAGGACGATAATTGGTGTCAAGTGGTGGAGAGGTGTTCGGTGGGTAGATAAATTAAGGTTTCAAAAGTTTAGGGTTTGAGGACTGAAAAATTATTTTTATGTAAGGATAAATGTATAATGAATTAAAAATACAAAGTGTAATAAGTTGAAATTGTGGTGTAAATAGAATTAGTCAAAGCTAAATGAACCAATGTATATGTATTTATACCATATGCACCTTGTGGGGAAGTATTTCTAAGGATGTGTCACGTAGTGGAGATATATCCAAGGTGTTGGCCGAGGTGCCATGTGATGAACTAGGTTACCGAGGTAATTATGGTATTACCGAGATCTGGTGCGGTAATACCAGAATCTGAGATATTTGGATAGAGGACAAGAGTCCTAGATAAGTGATGAGCTTAGTTCGGATAAGGATGAGGCTTTTGAGGAGTCCAACCGTATCTAACTAAGAGCCCGAGATAAGCATTGTGCTTGAGTCATTTGAAATGAGACTTCTAGAGGATGAGGGCACTGTTGGCTACAAAAGTAAGGCACCCCTGTGGGTCTAAGGTATGCTTTTACTTGTGCATTGAGTACTTGTTTGATATCTTTAAGAGATAAGTTGACTGACTTGATCGTCGGAGTGCCTCCGGGTGGACGAACCACCGTGGTATTCTCATATTCTTGTTATAGGTTGTTGGGCTTAATCTATTCTGCCGATGCTCTCCAGCTGAGTTTTGTGTGATCAAAAATCAACACCCACACTAATCATCATAGAATATGTCCCACTATGTTTTTCAATCACCTAATACAAAAATCATGAACTCTATTTTATCCACCAATCATAACTCCGAATACTATGTGACCATATTTTAGAAGTACCCAATAACCACTTGTTGAATAATGGGTTGAGTTTTTATTGCTCGTCTTGTCCCCATCCCTTCCTTTTGTCCCAACCCACTTTGGGTGGGATGACCGAACACCAACTTTGGACAAGCTAACTTCTCTTAGGGTTATTTTAAAATGATGGTTAAAAGTCATTTTTTAGTTTTTAACTCATTTTGGGTCACGTTATCTCTCATATTTTTTATACATTTTTTCAAAAAAAATAAAAAGTAAGTTTTTAACCATCTTTCCAAAACAACCCTTAATGGCTACAAGTTCCATTGGCACCATATTTAGTGGCGACTCTAGAAAATTTTATAGATGAGATTACTCAAAAAATTTAAGCCCCATAAATTTTATAATAATTTTTTTAAATTAATCAACATTTAAATTTCTCTACCTTTAAGTAAAATAAATTTTTATAATCGTATTGGATGAGGTGTCATTTTTTTAATTATTGCATGATAACTTCATTGTTAATAGTGCCAAACGCATCATTTTTATATACATGATCAAGTAACTATTGAATCATTAATCCTTCATTTGATTTGGTTTGGTTTGAATGTGGTGAAGATAAATGTTATAGAGAAAGGATTAGGTTCTTAATGGATTTTGACTTTTAATAGATGGAATCCTTAATTTTTATTTATTTTTAATGAGATCAATTAATTATCAAATAAAATTTTTACTATTAAAAAAAATAAAAAATTGAAAGCTTCTTAGTAGGTGATGTGATGGGTAGATAGGACCCATTAGTCTTTGAGTGGCATTGCCTAGGAATGGCAACGGGGCGGGTCGGGGCCGGGGATTACATTCCCCGTCCCCGATCCCCGAATGCAAAATACTCCCTGTCCCCGTTCCTGATCCCCGACGGGGAACCCATTAGCCCCCTGCCCCCGACCCCTAACGGGGATCAGGTTTCCTCGACCCCGAAAAATACCCGACCTTTTTTTTTTTTGAACAAATATACAGCACAAACAGAGATACTATGTACACATTCAGAGATCGGAGATGATCTACAACACAAACAGTAAACAACAAAAAGAAAATAGAGAAAAATAGAGAAGAAACAGAGATGATCTAACACTATGCAACATTCACCTTCAGCCATATCCTTAGATCTATGAAAAAAAATACAGATCTGACCAGAGATAGAGAAAAAACCAAAGATGAACCAGAGATCGAAAAAGGCACTGAGGCAGCGAAGAGATCGGCAAAGGCGGTGGCGACGAAGAGATGAACCACAGGGGCGACGAAGAGATGAACCAAAGAACCAGAGAAAGAATGGCAACGACAAAGGCACTGCAGAGGAGGAGAAGGACAACGGAATGTCGTCGGCACTCTCAGTTGACATAATTGGCCTATCCTCCAAAGTCAACTTTGGGGCCTAGGGGACATCGGGTTTCTTGGAACCCGAGGTCGTCGCAGACGATGACCTCGGCTTCTTTGATTGAGTGGATCCTGATGGTTGGGCCTCAGCAGACCTCTTGGCAGAAGTAGAGGTACTCTTTCTATTCTTGGCCAATTGAGAGATGGGCAGAGCATCCTCAGCCTCAACCTCAGCGGCTTTGGCCTTAGGCTGAGCCTTTTTTATTCTTTTGGGCTTTGGTGGGGGCATAGATTGAGCTGGAACAGCATCAACATCGGCAGGTAAGTCGGCTAAAAGATCTACTGCAATTGGCTTTGCACGACCCATTTCGGCAGTTTTGACAAGGCGTCGCCGACGTTTTCTTTCTGGTATTGGGATCAAGTATGGGGCCGAAGTGGGTGGTTGATTGGTTGGGTCAGATGTGGACTCTTGATCTGTTCGGGATGAAGAAGCGGTTATGTTGTGGCAGTAGGTGGAGAGAGGCTCTTCTTCTTTTTCTTCGGGACGTCGGGCAATGTGGATTTGTATGTCGGAATAAAGTTTAGTAATAATGGAGCTTTGCGCTTGTGAATTGGAAGATCAAGGAGCTTCTTTAAATCTTTTCCTGGGAAGTACGATTGGCGAAAGTTTTTTGGTGGCTGATGAAGATCTGCAGGACAAACAAACAGACATTAGAAACAAACAAAGTTTTGAAGACTTGGAAAAGAAATAACTAAGTATTGATGCTGGGCTCTTACCTTTGCCCTCTTTAACTGTTCGAGGAAGAGGGTAGAGGTGAACATCTTCGTCTGGACCAAATTCCCAAATTCCCGAAGCAATGACAAAGTCATCCCCGGCTCCCTTGTTGGAGTCCGGAAGGTCGGCTACAATTTTGAATTCAATAGACCTCGGCTTGAGGTAGTAGACGTAACCTCTTTCCTTCAGGTTAAGGGGGCACATGGTATAACAATATTGTACATTGGCAAGGGTGATCCTAACATTTTCCTGCCTAGTTAGGGCTATGATACCATTAATCACTCGATAGGAGTTAATGGTAAGTTGTTTGGGGTTCAACTTATAGAAGTGGAGAACCTCACGAAAAAGGGGATTGAGTGGAAGTCGGAGTCCGCACTCAGTAAAAGCTACTATAGGAAAGGGCATTGAATTATCCGTGGGCATGATAGAGTCATTATCTTCAGCCAGCCTCAGGTGGACATTGGCATGAATGGAAAATTCTTGCCTAAAAAATTCAAGTTTAGTTGGGGTGTTTACCCGGTGTCTCCACATACCCATTACGTCGGCCTAAACAAAAAAGGCTGTGTTTCAAAAGATAGGTGTTTTAGAAGGGTTGCTAGAACCTCGGTTTCAAACCTGGGTAAGGACTGGTAAGGTTTGTTTCAGTTTTTCCTAAAGATTGAAGGTTCTACAAACAAATCCCAAACCTAAAACTGTAAAGACGAAGATCGAGGGCACAGATCTGGTAAAGACACAAAAAACAGAAGAACAAAAACGAAGTTTCAGAAACAAAAATAGGGATGGGCTACCAAGAACACGAAGAATACAAAGGGTTAAGGGCCAAGAACAGTGGTGAAACAGTGCAAAGTGTTCATAGCATGTGAAAAATCATGAAATAAGATGCATTCAGGTGAATGATTCACAAATAATGCCTAAGAAGAACAGTAATAGCAAGAAACTTCAGAAACAATCAAGAATTAGAAAAAGAGGGTGAGGGGGCCAGTGGCTTACTGGATAAAATGAAACCGGAGCGATATTCGCCGAAATCAGACGACAGTTGTAACAGTGGCAAAAGTTTCGCGGGAATGGAAGAATAAAGATGGTCGCACAACTTGGGGCTTAGAGCAATGGCAGATTCGAAGAATGCTAGAGCTTTTAGAGAGAAAAAAAGCAAGAAATCAGAAATGCAAAAAGTGGAGAAAGGAAGAGGGAAAGAAAAGTTTTGTAAAAAACTTGAAACGGCGGCAAAAAACGGCATTTATTGCGCCTGGGGGAAGGCGTGCGTCAGACGGCGCAGATGGATGAAAGACGGCTTACAGGCACGTCACGGACACGGGCCAATAAGGATGTAACGCGTGAAAAAAAAAAAACAGTTGAAAAGTGATGTATGACAGCTCATACGCATAAAGGGATTCATTTGAAGTTCTTATTCTCCGATGAAGACATATGGGCAAAACATGAATGATCTCGGCCAAAGAGCTCTTACGCCGAGGTAATAGAAGAAAATACAGATATAGGTTCCATCACCTCAGAATGCCAAGGTAATAGAACCTAGGGGGCAGTTGTGGGGATATATTTTCTAAGTACCAACACGTGGCATGATGACGCCGACGTGTCAGCCGAGGTGCCACGTGTCGTGGTAGCTGTGCCGAGGTTATCTTGGCGATGCCGAGGTTATCTCCGAAGATATCGGAATCCGAGATAAGCGGATAAGAGACAAAAGTCCTAGATAAAAGAGAAGACTCTGCTAAGATAAGGATAAAGCTCTTAGGGAGTTTATCTTTATCTCTTGAGGAATCCAAAGTAAGTACTAAATTGGAGTCCATAGAAGTCAAGCTTCTAGTAGGACTTGGATTAAGTAAACTATAAAAGGGAGGCACCCTCATGGGTCTAAGGTACGCAATTTTATACTCAAGCTTGTGAGTTTAGCACTTGATTATCTTTCAGAGATATACTGACTTGATCGTCGGAGTGCCCTCTGGTGGAAGAGCCACCGCCGGAGCCTTTTCTTTCTGTTGCAGGTCAGTCAGATGCCATCTATTCTGTCAGTGCTCTCCAACTGGTTACTAAGTGGGCAGTATGATTGGAAAATCACCCACACAAAAAGCAATCATACGAAGCGAAATTTTAAAATTATAGAAACTTTGTTTTGAGAATATAGATAAGTGAAATAAATAAATAAGAACCACTCCACTTCACTCCACCCCAACTTGACCTACTATTAGCTCACATTGGGTACATATCAATGATTTATATTGTTGACATTGTGAAATTTGTTAAACACATTATTCATATTAAAAATAAAATTAATCGAATACTTGATTAGATAATATTTGTCAGAAATAAAAAGTCGAACTATCTTTTAAAATGATACAATCTGCAAACTATCTTTTAAAATTATGCAATTTATTTATTATTTTCAGAGAAATATGATCTGATTAATTTTTATATGAATAGTGTGCTTTATGTATCCCAGAAAATAAATAATTTAGATTATCAAAATAAGACTAACCTGATATTTATACCTACTGTGAGTTGGACCTCTAGTTGATGACAATCCCAGTGGCCGAATATATTGTTCAAAGTTTCATCTTAATTCTTTGAAGCTGTAATTAAGATTGTGTAAAATATCGTTTAATCCGTTAAAATTATCCAAACTACACCGATCTGCTCACTAACTGTTAGTTAGTTTGATTCGCAGTTTAAAATTTATAATCCGCTTTCAAAATCGTTCTGCTCTGTTATAGTTAATATATATATATATATTCACTTTTAATGAAATATAAAATAAAAATTAATGTGAGAGAGATTTAAGATGTAGAATTTGTTACAAATTAGTGTTATATACATGAAATATATTATGCAAATTAATATTATATATCATACAAATATTTGATAATTATTTAAGATTATTCTTTAAACAACTAACAAATTGAAATCGCCTAAATTATCCGAATTACGATTTGATTATTTGTCAATTTACTATTTATAATTTATCTTATAATTTTACTCTCAAACCACACCCCCACCGCACCACGTTGACTCCTAACTATAATAAACCCAAACCAAAGATGTATCCAGACCACATCATGCCTTACATTGTTCATTATATATTGGGCAAATTATGGCAGTGTCTTTATATTTTGGTCTTTATGTCATTTTGATTCTTATAATTCTAATTAACTCAATTTTGATTATAAATTTATAATTTTATCTCAATTTAGTATAATTGATTACAACTCTTAATATTTTTATATACATACATAAGTGACATGTCATATTTTTATGGACAAAATTATAAATTATTCAACTCAGTGAGTTAATTTCAATCAATTTAATGATACTTTTTTGTCCAAAACACTAATGACATTATTGATTGGACCAAATTGACACATGATCGTAAAAAAAGATTAAAATTGAATCAATTGAAAGTGTAAGAATTAAAATGACATAAGATAAAAAATATATGGACTATAAATATAATTTGCCCATTATTTTTTTTTTTTATCACTATAAAGTCTTCCTAAAATGGTCAAATCATCTGGGGTGTTTAGAGTTTGCTTATTTGGTAATTTCTTTTGGGGTTTTTTTTTTTTGAGGTCCCTGGTATTATGATTTTATAACATAAAGGACATATGATACTTTTTTGTCCAAAACACTAATGACATTATTGATTGGACCAAATTGACACATGATCGTAAAAAAAGATTAAAATTGAATCAATTGAAAGTGTAAGAATTAAAATGACATAAGATAAAAAATATATGGACTATAAATATAATTTGCCCATTATTTTTTTTTTTATCACTATAAAGTCTTCCTAAAATGGTCAAATCATCTTGGGTGTTTAGAGTTTGCTTATTTGGTAATTTTTTTTTAGACTTCTAGCTCGATGGACGACTAAAAATAAATAAATAAATAAATAAAAATAAAATAAATAAATACAAAGAAAACTTCAAATGAAAAGAGACGGCACCATACTTTGGCAAAGACTTTTTGCAACATTCTAACTTGTCGTCATAAACCATTGCAAAAAGCCATTTGCGATGTATCTCAATTCCTTCACAATGGCAAATGCGATTTTAGATGAAACCGTAATTTTAAGTTACCATATATTAAAAAAATTACTGTACTTTGGCAAATAATTTTAAAATTACAACAAATTTACAAATAATATTCTAAAATACAATTTGGTAAAGGCTTTTTTTTTCTTTTTTTTTGGGGCTAAAATTCATAAAAAAATAAAATAAATTAAAATAATTAATAAGATAAAATATTACATCAATTTCATAATTCTTTTATTTTTTTTATAAGTATCACATCTAATTATAAAAAAATTCAATCATCTTTTTAAATATAAATATTTTAACTCATTAAAATAAACAAAAACTAAAATAATCTATTAAAATAAGCAACTTTCCAAACTTGACCAATTTCAGCTAAAGAAAAATGTTTTGGAAGTCTAATTTTTAAGGTTTAAAACTAATTCTAATACGTTGACAGTGAGTTCCATCTACTATAATGTGATATTTTAGTCTTAATTTATTTTTTTATTTTTTTCTCCGTACTATGTATTAGTGTATCATTAGAATATCAAAAAATTTGTTTGGAATCACTACGCTCTGTTAAAAGACTCCACCGGCACACCCTGGCTGTACTGCCTAGTAATAGAGACCTAGATCCTAGGCTAGATAGATTTCGGCCTCGTTTGGTTTGTGTTTCCTAAAAATTTTTGGGAAAAATTCTCTACAAATAAGTTTTCAAAAGTAATCAAACCAAACAAATTTTGCCAAAAAAATTTCTCAAAACTTGTTTGGTTTACAAATTTTCCAAACAAATCTCTCTCTCATACACATCAAATCAATCACTTTTTCCAAAACTCTCTCTCAAAATAATTTTTCAAAACATCTTTTGAAAAAAATCAAACCAAACAACTTTTCGTACTTTTTATCTCTAAAACTCATCTCTCAAACTCAAACCAAACATACCCTTCATTTCCTATACAAATCTGATAAGAATAAAGTTCAAATTTCACAGACCGTAATAATACAGTATAAAAGCCTGCTTTCCTTTCCGTCTTCAATATAAATAATAAAAGAGTAAATTACAATGACATTCCTGGAAAACTACACACAGCCCCAAATTTTGGAATATAATTACATTAACCACCCACTTAGGTTAAAGGGGTTGAAATTAATACAAATAGTATAAAGACAATATATATATATATAAATAAATATAAAAGAGATGATATTATTATTTTTTCATCTATATAACTAAATAAGTTATTGATAAAAAGGGACAAATATTATATGAATTAAAAATGAATAAATTGCAAATACATCTCTGAAGTTTGATTAAAATACGAATCACCTCTGTAGTTTTGAAAATTACATTTCACCTCCTGAGATTTCTAATTTCATAATAAATTGCTCATTTTATTAATAAATTGCTCATTTTATTAATTTATCATCCAGTCAATTAACAGTTTTTAATGATGTTAGAAATATGTTTTAATTAATAATTTATTTAATTTTATTATTGTATAGGAGAACAATTATAAATTTCATTTTTTTAGTTAATTGTGTTAAATAAAAAATACTAATAAGGAGGTATTTGTAATTTTCTAAACTACATGGACAATCTGTACTTTAAGCAAATCTCAGAGGATATATTTGTAATTTACCCATTAAAAATTAAGAAAATCCACTGTAATTATGTTAAAATTGTGTGATTTATTGTATTTTTTGAAAATTTTAAGGATGTCAATGTAACCTAGCCTCCGTTTGGAAAGTGGGTTGACTTTTTAACTTTTTTAACTTTTTTTGTGAGAAAAGAGTGTAATGATTATGGATTAAATGTGATGTTTTGTTTGTTGTGGTTAAAATAGCCTATTTTATCTTTTGTGGCTAAAATAACCCCAAATCTCCTTGTCAAACGGAGCCATAACAAAAAAACATACATCACACTCATGTCTTTGAATTTTTTTTAAAAAAAATACAATAAGTTCTATAAATTTAGGGCTCTTTTGGGAAGTGTATTAGTAGTCAAATGTCAATTTTTAATTTATTTTAAGTCACATTATCTCTCATATTTTTTACACATTTTTTCAAAAAAAAAAAAGGGGATTTGGTCATAGCCCCCTCACTATCTAATTTCTCTTTCAAAAGGACAAGAATTATATAAGTACTTTCAAAACCCCCTGATATTTTAAAACTTGTTTATTTTACTATATTACCCTCATATCTATCAGCTCTCCTATTAAGACATTTTCACTATGTATTTCAAAGTAAAATTTTACTCTGTATAAAAGTAAAATTTTACTCTGAAAAATAAGTAAACTGTAAGACTTTGAAGTTAAAAGTAAAATTTTACTTTGTATAAAAATAAAATTTTACTCTGGTTTTGTCAAATGAAAAAAACAGAGCAATAGAACCAGAGTAAAATTTTACTCTGGTTCTATCAAATGAAATTTGATATTTGCTCTGAAAAATCGATGGAACTTTGAGCTATGAGCTTTGAATCAGGCCTATAATCCTTGAATCAGGCCTATAATCCTTGAATCAATCGATGTTTACTTTGAAAAACATTGAATCATGCCTATAATCCTTGAATCAGGCCTATAATCTGAAAATTTTAGAGAAACATCAATTTTTCATACCCCAGTTCTTCAGATTTTACAGATTTTTGAAACTTTGAGCTTTCAAACATCTTGAGATTTTTCATACACAGATTTTTCAGATTTTACTTTATATCTTTGAGCTTTTGAGTTCGAATCAAATGATCGCCGAGACCGATCTATGCAATAATTCAAATCTGTGATCTTAAAGACTCAAAACACACATATATATAGATTATAGTATGAATTCAAATCTCAAAATACACAAACAATTCAAATCTCAAAACACACAAACACACACATATATATATATATATATATATAGAGATATATTCACAGTTTTGGTTGAAATCACGAGAGCTCCGAACGAATTCAATCCAAACCCTAGGAATGGAAGAGAGAAGGAAAAGAGAGAATTATACTTTCGAGGTCTATTTAAGTTCAATTTCGGAAGTATCTATATATATATATATAAAGCTCTTGATCTGGTTGGTGCTTTGTATATTTGGCTTGTTTGTTTCTCGAGAAATTATCAAAAGCAAAAAGAAAGTTTAGCATGGAGTGGCCTACGTATTTGGACGAGTATGAAAAGTTCCTGACAACGATGAACATGAAAAATCAGATTCTTATTCCACCGCCTTTCTGATAATGAGGACTGCAAAACAGTGGGTTAACTCGAACCAATCAAGTATAAGAGGGTGGGGAAGAGAGTAGGAAGAGTTAGTTAAGGGAATAATAGTCATATAAAATATTTAAATAATAAATTTTGTCATTTAGGAAAGACTTTATAATTATGAGGGGGTTTAGAAAGTATAATTTTTTTTTTAGTCCTTTTAACAATAAAAAGAAGGTAAATGAGGTTTATAGCTAAATTTTTCAAAAAAAAAAAGTCAAAAGTCTCCTAAAATTTTAATTCACATAATAATCTATTACATTTCAATCATAAATTTATTAATCATATGAATAAAAAGATAATATTATTATCTCTTTTATATGAAAATACATACTTTTACTTAGGCCTCGTTGGGCAAGTAGTTTTTTTAGTTAAAAAGTTAAAAAGTCACTAAAAAAATCAAAAAAACCAACTCATACTAAAAAAATCAAATTTGCCATGTTTGGTTTGTTTTTGGGAAAATTTTTTGAAAAATAATTCTCTATAAACAAGTTTTTAAAAGTAATCAAATCAAACAAATTTTTTCAAAAAAATCTCAAAATTTTATTTGGTTTGCTTCTTTTCAAAATCACACTCTCTCTTATACACATCAAATCAATCACTTTTTTTAAAACTCTCTCTCCAAAACAATTTTTCAAAACCATTTCTGAAAAAAGACAAACCAAACAAGTTTTCATATTTTTTATCTCAAAAACTACTCTACAAACACAAACCAAACAAGCCAAGATTTTATTCTTTCTCTACTTTTTGCACATCTTTTCGTAAAAAGTTAAAAAATTATCTCAAAAATTTTAGAGATAAAAAGTACGAAATGTAATAGATGAATTTGGTTTGAGTTTGAGAGATGAATTTTAGAGATAAAAAGTATGAAAAGTTGTTTGGTTAGGTTTTTTTCAAAAGATGTTTTGAAAAATTATTTTGAGAGAGAGTTTTGGAAAAAGTGATTGATTTGATGTGTATGAGAGAGAGATTTGTTTGAAAAACTTGTAAACTAAACAAGTTTTGGGAAATTTTTTTGGGAAAATTTGTTTGATTTGATTACTTTTGAAAACTTATTTGTAGAGAATTTTTCCCAAAAATTTTTGGGAATCACAAACCAAACAAGGCCACTAATTTTTTTTAGCTTATATTTTAGCTAAATAATCAAAAAATTACTAAGTTAACCTGTTCCCAAACGAGATCTTAGTTTATATTTGTATGTTCATATTAGGCCTGTTTGGTAGAGCTTATAAACTGTTTATTTAAGCTTTTAGCTTAATTTAAGCTAAAAATTGTGTTTGGTGCATCTTAAATTAACCAGCTTATAGCTTAAATCAAGTTATTTCTCAGCTTATCTCAAAAGCTAGTTAGGGGGTGCTTAAATTTTAGACTTAAGTGCATAGCTAGTGTGGGGGGTTAAAATTACTTAAATGCCCTCGTCAATTCCCAAATATTAATATTAATTAAAAAATAAAAAATTGTATATTTCTGAAGAAAAAGAAAAAAATCAATATTAATTGAAAAATAAATATTAATTGATACTAATTATTAATAAATTCATATTGTATATTTTTATATTAATTAAAAAATAAAAAATTTTATATTTCTGAAGAAAAAGAAAAAAATCAATATTAATTAAAAAATCAATATTAATTGGCATTAATTATTAATAAATTAATATTGTATACTTTTGTAATGAATTAATTATTAATTGATGCTAATTAATAACAATTGTTGGTTATTAATATTAATTGATACTAATAAAAATTAAATATTAATATTAATTTATACTAATTAATAATTTTAATATTAATTGAAACTAATTAAGCCATTAATTGAACTAATTAAGCCATTAATTGATACTAATTAATAATTTTAGTATTAATTGATACTAATTAAGCCATTAATTGATACTAATTACTAATTTTAGTATTAATTGATACTAATTAAGTAATTAATTGATACTAATTAATTTATAATGGAAAATAATTGTGACAATAATATTTCCATTACATTTTTAGTAAATGTATCAATTTTGTATTAATTGATACTAATTAATACTAATTATATCAACTTTTATTAATAAAATATTTTTTTTAAAATTAAAACTGAAAATAATGACAAAATAATTATTTTTATATCATATAAGGACAGAAAGGACAATTATACAGTAAGAAGTTATTTTACAGCTTATTAACAAAACACTATTTTGCTACTTAAATCCATAATCCCACAGCTGTACCAAACAGGTTAGCAGCTTATGTTCACATCTATAAAGTATAATTTGTTAAGTTATAATGTATAATCATTTTTCTACAGCTCTACCCAACGGGACCATTATATATATTAGTTTGATATTTTAAATCTTATTAGAAAAAAATTAGTATAATTATGTTAAAATGTATAATTTTTTATATTCTCTTCGAGTCTCATGGGAATTCAATGTAATTTATCCATAATAAAAACATTATATATGTATATATCATCTTTCTATATAAAGGCACAGAAGCTAGCTAACCATTTTGTGCCTATAAAAAAGCTTCAATCCCTTTCATCTCCTTTTAGAACAAAAAAATCTGATAGAAAATCATCCAAACAAATCCTTTGCAATGTCCATGGCTGTTGGAGGTTTTTGGTTAGCCATGTTGGTTGGTTCAGTTGGATTTGTGTTGAACCATTTTCTGCCATTGTTCTTGAAGCTTGGTCTAGTCCCAAAAGGGTCTTTTGGGTGGCCTTTACTTGGTGAAACCCTTGCTTTTCTCAAGCCTCACCCTTCTAACTCTGTTGGGAACTTTCTTCAAGATCATTGTTCCAGGTAAGTAACATCACTTTCATATATATGTTTTTTTTCAAACACCATAACTGTTGTCAGATTGTTTTTTTTTTTTATAACCATACTGTTCATTGTTTATGAAAAGCTCTTTAGTTTTGTACTAGTAGTACAACATGATATTTTGTCCTCCTGTCTCAAAATATTCATGATTATTGAAGTATGTCCGGAGAAACTCGTGACTCAAAATTTTCATATGATTCGCTAGTTGTTTTGAGATAAGATGATCTGTTTCTCTATTTAAAATATTTTTAATTATTAGATTATGATTTTAGATTCTCGTAACTTGAAATTTTCACTTAATTTAATTTACTAGAAATGTTTGAATCTTTTTTGTGGAGTTTCATGACCTACAATTTGATCTTGGTCCTTGATATGCGGGGATCACTTATGTATGTGTGGACCTTTTATTATGAATGGTTGGAATGAGAGTTAGAGTTGTGGAGATCATGTATACGTGGGATCTCTGTCACAATTGTTTAATTTACTGATTGCGAGAGTTTTGAGTTTTGAGACAGAAGAGGAATATGTTTCTCATCTTAAAACATGCATAATTATTAAATTATGTTTAAAAGTTCTCGTGCTTAAAAATTTTCACGTAACTCACTGGTTGTGAGTGTTTTCATTCACAAGACGAAAGCATTAGTGACAGACGATCCTTGGCGATGTGTTTGGGATATATCTATATTATTATATCAGCAATGTTAGGTATCGTGAAAAACCTTTCATGAAAATAATCATGAAAGTTTTGTGACCCTTGGATTACACTTAGAATAAAGCACCACATACTAATCAAGGTAATCCAAAGATCACAAATCTTTCATGATCATTTTCATGAAAAAATTTTCATGATCCCTAACTTTTCCCTTATTACATAGTGGTGGTCTAGGATGATGGTAAAAAGTTGATTTTTTTTACTCTTTTTTTGCTAGTTGTTGTTGTTGTTGTTTTTTTTTTTTTTTGGTTGTAAAAAATTAGAGGTTGTGTTCAAAAAAAAAAAAAAAAAAAAAAAAATCTAAAAAAGGCTAATCTTCTCAAATTGCCCCATAAAACACAAAGGTTTTGAAGCTTTGTAAGGGCCTTTTTTTTTCTCCCAAAAAATACCCATAATATTAACTGCTTCAGAAATCAAATTGTGTCGCATTTGTGCCCATTGCTGGTGTATATACATATCGTGTATCTAAAAAGCTGGCAATGGTTTTGGGATTTTTATTTTTTTATTTATTTATTTTTTTTTCAGGTATGGGAAAGTGTTCAAGTCCCATCTGTTCTTCTCACCCACAGTGGTGTCATGTGACCAAGAATTGAACTACTTCATACTACAAAATGAAGACAAGTTGTTTCAGTGTAGCTATCCAAAGCCCATCCATGGAATTCTTGGAGACATATCAATGCTGGTTGCAGTGGGTGACATTCACAAGAGGCTTAGGAATGTGGCTCTCTCACTAGTCACCACCATGAAATCAAAGCCAGAGTTTCTTAAGGACATAGAGAAGACAACCATTCAGATTTTGGATTCTTGGAAAGATAGACCACAAGTCATCTTTTGTGATGAGGCTAGAAAGGTAATTCTACCACACAACCACAAAAAGAACACAATCTTTTTTGGTGTAGATTGCACTTACATCAATTGAGTTTTAGAGAAAATACATTGAAATTGAACCCACAAGTCTGACATAATTCACTAGTCATATGGATGAAAGAAATGGTATTTTCATAATTTTTACTTTATTTGTTTATGTGTTTACACACCATTTGTATTAATTTTGGGCGATTTAGTACTATTAAAAAGGACGTTAGGGTAATTATGCTATTGTTATATTTGCTTGAGAGATTTGGGAAGGGATTTGGAAAGAGAAAGAAAAAAAGTAGATAAAATATGAATAAATATACTTATATTTTATCTAGTTTCACACATCTTGTTCCTTTCAATTTTCATATCCCTTCCTCAATAATTTTTGGGACATTTAGATTTTACATGGTATCAGAACTCTAAGTCCTAGGAAGTCCTAAGCATGTGAGGGGTGTTATTGTTTTTTTGAATAGTGTGAGGGGTGTTATTGTTGAGTCAATTTTCTGACAGTTATATCAAAGCATCTAACCATCTTATATGATTTTTGTTTTTTTGTTTTTTTGTTTTTTTTTTTGTTTTGTGAATTGTATGCCATAGTTTACTTTCAATGTAATAGTAAAACAGGTCCTAGGTTTGACATCAGATGAGCCAGAGACTACAAAAATTCTTGAAGATTTCCGAACTTTCATGAAAGGATTGATTTCTTTACCACTCAATATTCCAGGGACTGCATATGCAAGAGCAGTAAAGGTAATTCACTTCTTCCCTTGAGTAATATGTTTTCTTTACCCCTCTTAAACACCACACCATGCTTGGTTTAAATAGTTTGAGATTAATTACACTCAATGCCCTTACACTTTACACTAAATTCTTCCATGAGCCTTTGTACTTTCAATTGTGACAATCAAACCTACATTTCTGGTCAAGTTAATTACAATGCCATCACACATGGGAGTCAATAGTTTAAGATATTGACTAAAAATAGCAGTGTAGCAACTGCATATGATCTTCACATGGCTATTTTCTGTCAACTTCTTAAACAAACATTAGCCCTTTGGTGCAATTTATTACAGGGTTGCTTATAGTTTTTCTTTTATCTATTTTTGGAGTTTGTGCCAGAGTGTAACTTCTGTTTACAACTTACGAAATAAAAATAACTTAAATATGTTGAAAAAATTGATTATGTAGACGATTGGAGAGATGTAGTTTTAGCTTCTGAATTATCAACTTTCAGCTTGATAAAAGTTATACCAAATATTCCCATTATAACTTGAACAAAGATGAAAGTAAAAAGTGGCCAAGTGAGATTTATGTAAAATATAAGGGTGTTAAGTGTAATTCTTTAAAGAATTTGAGACGGCTTTTCTTCTTTTGAAGTGCAAAAAAGGGGGTCAGGTCATGTGATCAACTTCTTTTGATGGCATCTTTACAGGCTAGAAGAAGAATATCATCCACTATCAAAGCAATCATAGAGGAAAGAAGAAAGAATGCTGGAAAATCCAATAACAGAAGTGATTTCCTTGAGACACTTTTGTGTGTTGATTCCTTATCTGAAGATGAAAAAGTTAGCTTTGTTTTGGACTCTCTTTTGGGAGGCTATGAAACTACCTCTGTTTTGATGGCCTTGGTGGTGCATTTCCTTGGTCAATCACCTATTGCTTTTGAACAGTTAAAGGTGTGGACCCTTTCTCAAATGTACTTCAAATTAATCAAAAGCAATAACATTATAATTAGGATAAATTACACTAAACTCCCCTGAGATTTCGAGAAAATACCGTAAAAGTCCCCACAATTTAGCATAATTACATTGAGTTTTTTTAGCCTGTGCTTGGATCATTGATTTGAGTAGGGATGTAGAAATGGAAATGGAAATGAAAATGAAAAAGATAGGTGAAATGTGAATGAATGTAGCTATACTTCATTTACATTCCACCCCCTTTTTCATTTTTTTTTCACATCTCTATCTAAATTCATGATCCAAACACAATCTTAATGTTTTAATTCACATAACACTTAGCTCCATTTTCATCAATAGTTTGTTAGTCATATGGATAGGAAAATGATATTGTTATCTCTTTTACATTGAAATGTATATTTTTTCTTATTTGTCTTTATGTCTTTACACCATTTGCATTAATTTCGATTCCTTTAGCCTCCTAAAAAAAAAGTCAATATAATATGTCAAAATTGTGGACTTTATTGTATTTTTTTGAAATCTCAAGGGAGCTCAATGTAATTTAATCTTATAATTATCATATATATATGTATATATATATATTTTATGTTACAATTTGTGTTTTCAATCGATGTGGACTTTAGAGTTTCTTCTCGACAGATTAGGCTGTGTTGCTGCTTGTTTGTGGGCTACCAATTTTCCCAACATCTTCTACATCTTTTTTTTTTTTTATTTTGTTAATTATAGGTAGAGCATCAGAACATAAGAAGCTCAAAGAAGGAAGATGAATTTTTGAATTGGGAAGATTACAGAAAAATGGAATTTACCCAAAATGTAAGCCCTGTTTAGTTGTGTTTTCGTTTTCTTATTTTCGATATTCCATTATTTTTGTAATGATTATATAATTTAGTATTTTTTTTTTTTTATAAATTTTTTGTTGTTGCTGTGATTGCAGGTGATTAGTGAAGCCCTCAGATATGGGAATGTTGTGAAATTTGTGCATCGAAAGGCTCTCAAAGATGTGAAATTTAAAGGTTTGTTTATATCCACCTTTATATTGATCAAAACAAATAAATAATAAGGAAATGCTTTAATCATAAATAAACAAATAGATTTTTATATTAGGTGTGTACCTTTATTATCTGTACTAAGAAAGATCACCACACCTTTAATACAAATAAATAAGTAAATATAGTATTTTATTTTATTGTTGTTGTTGTTGTTGTTGTTGTTGCAGATTACATAATACCATGTGGTTGGAAGGTCCTACCAGTACTGAGTGCAGTTCACTTGGACCCATCTCTTCATGCTGATGCTCTTCAGTTTTATCCTTGGAGATGGGAGGTATTTATTATAATATGTATAAATTACACTTTTCATCTCTATAATCTTATTTAAATTTCATTTTGATTCCTATTTGGTCCTTACATTTTTAGTGTAGTTTCAATTTTGGTCTTTATGTTCAAGTTGGATGTTAAAATTAGACACTTGTCAATATCTGAAGGTATACAAGGAGAAAAATTAACAAGGAATTTGATGGAAGGACCAAATTAAAATTGGACTGAAAGTGAAGGACCAAAATGAAATTTAATTCAAACTATAGGGGTCAAAAGTGGAATCTACACTTATAATATTATTGTTTTGAAAATTTTAAGGTGAAATTTTTTTGAAAATTTTGAGAGGGCATTAGTGACAAAAGGTACCGTTTTTTTTTAAGGACAATTTTTTGACCATGAAACTTAGAATTAGCTTGTGTGGTTTAAAATATTTTTAATTTCTCGTAGATTAATTATGGGACATTTTTTTTTTTGTAAACATGTTCAGCATGAAGATCAATCATGCAAGAAATTTATCGCTTATGGTGGAGGGTCAAGATGTTGTCCAGGATCTGAACTTGCTAAGGTAGAGGTTGCATTCTTCCTCCACCACCTTGTTCAAAAATTCAGGTATTCTCATTTTCTTGTTCTTTTTTTTTGGTCAATTGCATAAATGCAAATCAATTTTCATTTCATTACTTAATTGAGTTATTTATCAAACTCGAGTGGTTTAGATTCTTATTTCTCAATCACAAGTTGTTTTCAATTGATCTTCCAAATTCAAGTTGTTTGTTGAAAGTTGTGTTTAATTTCATGAAACCGTATTGAGTTTAGAAAATAAATTGAAAGCCCCTTGTTATTGAAAAAATGAAAAAAAAAAAAAAAAAAAAAAAAAAAAAAAACCTCTCTTATTTAACCATTTTGTTTTGGGACAGAAAATTAAGACACAGGATCCGAAGAACCTTTTAACGAAGCTGATACTACTTTGAATGACATTTTTGAAATCATTATGATAATTGTAAGGAATTACTGAATTAATTTTGTAGATGGAAAACCGAAGATGGAGACCGACCCCTTGCGTATCCTTACGTGGAATTTGAGAGAGGTTTAGTGCTAAATGTGGAACATTGTTCCAATATTTGATCCTCTCTCTCGGTTTTACAGTGAAAAATCTGCATTCAAACCGGACTGACTTGTTGCCGAGATTCATTGATGATAGAGGCGTTTTGGCGATTCATTTCCATGTTACATGGAAATTCTTCTTCTTCTTTGAGTTGTAATTTTAATGTTTTCTTATTAATAAATAAAAATTTCTCAATTCGTCTAACTATTATGTGGATTTGAGGTGACAATGAAAACACAAGAATTTAGAAGAAAAAACAAGGATGGTTTAGACAGATTTGAACTAGTAAATGGAGAAGTTATTCCATGGGTTAGGAATTCTACGTGAGCGTAGTGTGCTAGTGAACAATACATGGCGGAAAAAAGTCATAATACATGGAGTAATTATAGCAATTTTGTCAATGACTATCACATTTCTTAAAACTTCACTGGTTAGGCATACCACATCAGCATGATAACGTAGTGTACCTGACCTATTCTCCGTACAATGGGAACTTCTCTCCTTGACTGGATCGGTCTAGGTCAGCCTTTTAAAGCTCACAACATGACCATTAAGTTGATCTGCATCGTCACTATTTTATTTATTTTTAGACCTTCACGTGTGTTGTTTTTGGATCATTCACACACAAAAGAGATAAAAACAAAAAACAAAAAATAAAAATAAAAAATCAAAATGTTCAAATAATTATGACTATTATTTTGACATATTTATTATTTAAAAAAAAAGTATAATTTTAAAAAAATATTTCATAAATTTTTTCAAAGACAAAAATATGATAAAATCATATGATTAGAAATATAGCTCAATTTGATTTTTATTTATTTTTTAATAAATAATCTTATACCCAAAGAGTTAGAAATGAATGATTTGAATCATCTTAACGGCTTGATGTGAGCCCAAAACACTGGATTGGACCAGTCCAAGCACAAAACTAGACTGGTGACGATTAGGACTTTTGGGCATCAATTGGATATGAAAATGACTTATTACTTGAAAATGTCTTAGGCAGCCATTATTGTAGATCTATATATTAAAGTAAAATTACCCATTTAATTTAAATGAAGTATAAATCAAACTCTCAATTTAATTCTAAGTAGTTTTTCATTCTTTAGATTGCCTTCACCACAATAGGACTCCTCACATTGTGTTTCCCATCTGACCATGTCAACTGTCCAAACACATAATAGTCTCTAGCTTTCTTGGCTGCTGCTTCTTCAACCTTCATAGTAACCTTGAAAGTTTTCTCTTCCCCAACCTTTTCAAACTTCAGTCTTTCTGGCTTGACAGTAATGGCAACACCAGTCGGATTTTGAACTCGTGCACTGTAAGTCCCCGGAGAACCAACATTCTTGACAGTTCGTGTCACCGTGATAGAGCAGTTGAGCTTAGGCACTGTGATTGAAGGGTAGTTGAAATTGACAAGACTGAAAATGGGCTTGGGACATGTATGGTTGTGCTCTGAGAACAATATGATCTGGGTTTCATTGTACCCAAGAGCACAGAGAAAGTTGAGGTAATCGTTGACGGTTGTATCATAAACAAGACCTGGATCAATAGCGCGGTTTGGCTGCACGTGTCCCGCACCATAATCGAATGGAGTTGCCTTCTTGTAGGATGTGTTGGTTATTGGCTCATTGATGTTGTCTTGTGTTGTCGCTGTAAAATTTAAGGATGGAATAGAAAAGATCCGAGAATTATTTTAGACAATCCTAAAATTACTACAATACTGATATTTGAAAACTAATTTTGTTCTTCCATATTCTACTTTAGTAGAAGTCTTGTGCACTGAGTCGCCCTTTTATTTATTTATTTATTTATGCAGAGAACAAGTTAGAAGTTGAATAATTTGCAGGGGTAATTTATTCTCACCAGTTGTCATGATTGCCGATTTAATAGCTGCAGGACTCCATTTAGGATAGAGGGTCTTGAGAAGTCCAACAATGCCAGAAACATGAGGACATGACATTGAAGTGCCTGATACTAAATTAAATAGAACTCGACGTTCATCAAAATTTTCATTCGTCGGTCCCTGTGCTTCAGTGTAGGCAGCTATGACACTCAGTCCAGGTGCAGTGATATCGGGCTGTACAGACAACAATAATTACTAAACCTTAATAAGAACAGTACAAATAGGAATATACAAATAAATAAATAAATAAATAATAGAAAAGTAAACAGAATGTAGTGCTAGCAATATTGCATTCATCCTCGCACTTTTCTGTAAAAAAATTGTGTCTGTAGTATTTATGTAATATGAGGAATGATAAAATTTTGTTAAGATTGTGAGGAGAACCTTTAAGATCTCCGGGGTAATGGTGTTTGGCCCCTTCGATGAAAAAGCCGCCATGAATGGAGCTGGCTTTGTGGCCAACTCGGTTGTTGGATGCGTAATGTAAGCCTTTGGAAACCTGTTAAAAATATTCAAATTCTTAGAGAAGATGATAGATAAGTTCATGAATTGTTTCCATATCAATCGGTCTTTACCTTGTAGAATTGATGTAAGCGAAGATAGCAACACCATCGGTGGAATTGATTTGTGAAGCCGGAAGGACATGAGGATCAGCAGTTATTTCGTTCCAATAAAACTCGTCGTTGGCAAGAACCATCCCCACAGCACCAGCCAACGCAGCTTGTTGACCTTTGTCGATTCTTGCATTGTCCCCTCTAAGGCAAACCATGATTTTTCCTTTCGCCTTTTTGGGATCCAATGTTCCAGCCTTACAGAGCAGCCTAAATGAATCAAACAAAATATCCAAAATTGCATTATCAAATATAGCTTCTTTGATTGCATTTTCTTTTTCAGTTTCCTTCTTTTCTCTCTGTAAATTGAAAATCCAAACATAGCACCAATTTTTTATCCTTACGCATCTCCAGCTGATGAGTTGGAAGTTTTGGCATCTGCAGCGCTAATAATTGGAAAGAACTTGTTCTTCAGCAATGCTTTAGATGAAATACTCTCTCCCTTCAAAGAACAAAATTCCTAAACTTGAGTATTTATACATGTAATTTGAAGTTGAATTACAAACTTAAAAGCAATCTTGACACATTCCAGCAATTTCAAAACAAAACATCAACAATCCAGACCTGGTTCTACGTAGAGAACAGTGGGGGAATGACAACTCCAACAAGTAGTTCTACCTATTCTTTTTCCCTTCCTATTTTGTAGCAAGTCAGTTCAACATTTTCTCATCAACCAAATAGAGAATAACTAGTACATATGTTTTTGCACCTATATTGGCCTCAGAGATTACCTTGTCTAGTCAACCATCCTTATCACACAACTCATAAAAGGGCAGGCAGCCCAGAGTACCCTGCCATTGCAGGGTCAGGAAATGGTGAGTCTTACCTCCCATTGGAGAGGCTATTTTTGTGCTTCGAACCCATAATACCCAGGTTCAATAGAACAACCTTACCGCTATGCTAAGGCCACCCTAAGGCATGTACTTGAAATTTTTTGAAACCTTAAGTACATTTTGGAAAACATACAAAAAAGCAACACAAGTACCAAACAAGAGGAATAGGATGATTGAATGCTAACTTTGAATCTCATTTTGTTTCCAAGAACAACATAACTAGGAAACTGTCGGTCCATTGTGCTAGCTCCAACTGTAATCTGCCAAGGTGCAAGGTTCAAAACAGTACCATCATTGGGACCGGAATTTCCAGCTGAGTTAACCACCACAATGCCATGCTTAACAGCATGAAAAGAGCCGATGGCTAGACTGTCATTGAAGAAGGGGACATGGTCCCCTCCTAACGACACAGAAAGCACATCAACACCATCATGGATGACAAAATCAAAGGCAGCCAGTATGTCCGCATCAAAACACTCATTCCTAGCCACTGGGGGCCAGCAGACCTTATAAGCAGCCACACGGGCTTTTGGGGATCCGCCTTTCGCTGTACCCTTTCCATACCCAAATACATTGGCTCCTGCTACGAAGTTACCGCCAGCTGTTGACAGGGTGTGGGACCCATGGCCTTCTTTGTCACGCGGGGAGTTTAAGGAAGGGCTGAGAGGGCCTGCAGCTGCAGCATAGCCTTTGTTGAAGTATCTTGCTCCAATCAGTTTCCTTTAGAATTTAGGCAAAGAATGGATAGATAATAGAAGTCAGAGGCCAGTGAGAATACCAAGTAAACATGAAAGCACTTTCTAAGACATTAGAAGTATGCTAAGCACAGGGGTGATGAACCCATTTGATCTGAAGCTTTTTTACTCTTGACCTTTTGAATATGATTATCAGATAGCTGATAAATTCATTAAGATTAGGTAACCAAGAATGGAACTAACCAAAAAATAGGTCATGTCCCGTGCATAAGACTCTTGTCATGTCAATGCAAGGTATGGGAGGGTCAAAAGTACACAACCTTACCCTTGCTGTCAAAATATTATTTATGTGTTTCGAACCCTTGACAAGCAAGTCACAATAGGCTATTCCAACCCTCTTAGGTGGAAACTAATTGAAATTGAATGACAGAGAGAATTCTTTTGTATGCAATTTATGATGATTTATGTATAAAAATTCTATTTGTCAATTATTTTTCTTGTGCAATTTAGTTGTTAAGGCAATAGCTTGGTGGTCCTGTACCAGATGATTCAAACAATGACAGTACTGAAGTTGCTTTGGCCTAAGCATAGCTACCAAATCAATCTCACGAGAGCCATTTAACTGAAGAAGTTCTCATTGTTTCGTACAATAATTGGACAATGTCTGGTATAAACAAGAAATATAGAACACTAAATCCTTTCATAAAATCCTTGAATTATCTCCATGAACATCACCTTCAAAGAGTGTATTAACAAGAGATATTGTGTATAGAGAAATTTTTTTTTTTTTTGGGGGGGGGGGTGTCTCTAACCTGTTACAATGGAAGCCAGGATCTGCCTCATTTTGACAGATTCCTTTCCACTTTGATGGAATTGGTCCCATTTCTTCGTCACTAAAACTCTTTGATTCAGGCCACACACCTGGCTTGATCACATCGATGAAAGGTGAGTGCACAGAAACTCAAAGATCATAGCAATAGAAAATTAAAAATGGTGCAACAGACTGTCTATTTATTTTTAAGACAAATGTCAAAATATCATTTAAGACATGATTTGATCACATTTGCCTTACTGAAAATGGGTCGTAGGTGTGATTTGGAGAATATACTACTCATTTTTTCAAAGACAAATGTGATTCAATCATATAGCTATCAATATATGATCATCTTGATTTTTTGCATAAATACCTTGCTCAATAGGCCCCATAAGATGAATAGTTTGGATCATCAAGATGAGCTCCAAGATGGGTCTATTAAGACCTGACAAAACCTTCTCTAATTGGATGCCTAACTAGAGAGAATCCATTCCCTTTCTCATGTATATATGTTCTCTCTCTCTCTCTCTCTCCACTGAAAAAACTAAAATCATCAATTTCATCATCACTTTTAAGGGATTGTTATATGAGGAAGAGGTGGAAGACCTTATCGACTCCACACATAAAAAAGGCTCACAGCGGATGAGGAAGGTAGTTCAGTCCGATGTTCCTAGATAAGCCACTTACACATGCTAGGCACACCCAATATTTTTTGGCAGTTCTGTTATGAACACAAAAACTAGACATATTAAGAACAAATAAGATTTTACATAATTTATTGGTGGGATCCACTTCTAAACCCCCCCCAACCCTCCCCAAAAGAACTAGTCTAACATTGAACGAGGTGCATGACCTTATTTACTCACCCACCTAAAAAAGGCTCACAACAGATGTGGAACGTAGTTCAATTCGATCTTCCTAGATGAGCCACTTAAACATGCTAGGCATATTCAATATTTGCTGGACAGTTCTGTTACGAATGTAGAAACTCAACACAAAATACACGAGTGGATAAAATTATATAGAATTTGTTTATTGGTGAGATCCACTTCTAAAAAATATTGTCCATCCATATACAACATGTGTCTAATTTTGTGACCAGTTTTTGTGTTCTTAGACTTACTGGTGTGCAGAAAAATCATTGCAAGAACCTTAAAAAAGAACTTTAAACTAGTCAAATGCATGCATGTATGTACCTTTCTGAATTCATAGAATAGCTTTTGCTGATGGTCAAACATTGCTTGGTGACAGGACAAGTTCTATTAAATGAAGCTTTGTCATATATATGAAACATCAATGAGATTGGGAAAGATGAAAATTCAATACCAGAGCTTAGTTAATTCACCAGAGTTCATTAACACTAAATGTTATCTAGGATGAACATAAAGCTTACATATGGTCAACTATCCAGTTATTAAACAACTATAACTATGTGAAATATATACATATTTTATTCACATTTCACCTACCTTTTCCATTTCCCTTTCCAAATCTATTTCCAAATCCCCCAACCAAACACAGCGTAAATGTTATCTAGGATGAACATAAAGCTTACATATGGTCAACTATCCAGTTATTAAACAACTATAGGAAGAGTAATGCAGATCTACAACAATTTCTAAGCAAGAAAATTGAAGAAAAAATTAGAAAATTTAAACTATTATTATGCACTAAAACATATCTAGGATCTAAGTTGGCTTGGTGAAATGAACTCAAATTTGATAGTAAGATTTGTGATCATATTGGAATTCAAATTAAGAGTGGGGAGAGAGTGGCAACCAGTATCAAGGTTGGCTATGATAGTATCTTCGCCGAATCGCGCCTTCTTCCAAATTGAGCTGGAATGTATGACACCATTATCCTCAAGGCCCAAGAATTCCCATGACCTGGTTGTGTGTAATTTTCTTCCCATGTTCAAGAACACTGAGATTACCTTAGGATGCTCTGCATTTCATGAGAATTATCACCATGATTAGGACATGAAAAGAAGTTAGCGGCATTGTTTGGTGCAACTTCTACGAATTGCTTATAGTTTCCTCTTTTTTTTTTTTGGAGTCTATGTCAAATTGTTTGGTGAAGTTTTGCGAGACAAAAATAGCTTAAAGAAGCTGACAAAAGCTTATTATTGGAAAACCGTTTGAGCAGTTCTTTAACTTCTTCTTTTTTATTACCAGTTTTTAGTTTGTAAGAAACTGCACTAAACCGACCCAACCATTAAGAGGCGGAAAGAAAAACGCATTAGAATCAGCAAGAAATGCTTACTAGCTATCTGGGCTGCTTCTTCATCTTCAAGTGTCGCAGCAAAGCCATTGATGTGCCTTGTGTAGGAGTAAAATATGGCATCTTTTGCCTCATCCCTATGTATGAGAGGCAAGTTCAGGCATATCAAGAAGCTAACATATTGATTCAAGAAACAAAAAAACATGTAATTCACTACCTTCCCAAGAAGGAAGCCAAGAACTCATAATGTGACTCTGTTACTTGATCTAAATCAATGGATGAGACTTGTGGGCCATGTGAATGAGCTCCAAGGTACACCACATATGACTACACCATACACAAGAAACAAATTATATTGAAGCAAACCTGAAATACCCAACATATAAGGCAGTGTTTGGTTTATTGAAATGAAGGTGAAATAGAATGATCATTTTGTCAGAATATCCGTAGGAAAGCTAAAGAATAACCATTCCATCTTCGTTCTAGTGATTCAAACAGTATGTAAGTGCTTACCTTTTTTATGGCAAAGGTGGGTCTATGCAACAATGAAGAGAAGAGAACAAATGATACGAGGAGATAAAGGGTAATAGATCTTGGGAATGCCATTTGCTCTTTCTTTTTGCAATGCACTTTGGCAGAGCTCTCTTTCTATTTATAGAGCACTGTTTGTATTGTTGTCCCTTCATTGGAACTTGGAAGAACAAAAGTAAAAGAAACACTTTCTGGTGCAATGTTACAATATAGCACTACACATGTATGATGTAAGTATGACCTTGTGGCACAGATTTTTATAATCTAAACTAGTAAAAAAATGGATCCCACTCAACAAGTTGATTGCATAGGATACCAACATAACTAGTTATCTAGAAAGCATGAACACTCTAAAATGAGTGTCGTGTTTGTGTTTGACACTTTTCGAACACCAACACATCACAGATGTGCATGTCTACAACGTTACATGGCGTGTCAATTTTTTTAAGATACCTTAGACATGCCTTAGGATACCTTTATGAATAATTTTCTTTTATAATGATTTTAGAAAGATGATTTGAGTCAAAGTAAAATACATGAAAACAAAGAGGAAAAAAATAAAATAAGAATACATTCACATATACATTAATACCTCTTATATCTCTATGCCTCAAATTTGTATCCATACACATAGGGAAAACAATATATGTATATATATTGGGTATTCTCGCCGTGTCTATGAACTCTAATTTTTTTTAAATCATAATCCCATATCTATACACGTGCCCATATCCGTGCTTCTTAGGTGTAGGTAGTACCTAATATGTTAATTATATTACTTGTATAGTTGTTATATATGTATGCCAGTCTTATTGTGGAGTTTTAACTAACAGATGGATGAACAGAGAGGAACAAAGCAAAAGACTCTGGCTCCAACATTAGCAGAGTGAGAGCAGAAGAACCAAAGAAAACCTACCAAATAATTAAACAACAAAATCATGCAGTCATTTCCTTACCCAACTTCTAATAATACTGTTTTTGGAAAATCTTAATTTGAGAAATTATTCTTTATATTACCAAAAAAAAAAAAATTGATAAAATGATATTTTGTCATTTAGGTCAGCAAGGACTACTCTAACCTTTGGAGGATGTGGAAGATCCATCATCATTTAGGCTTTGCACTACGAAGAGCAGTTATTCTGTGTGGTTGGTTGCATTCTCCCAATAATATCTTTCTTTGAGACAACCCAAGGGTTGGTTGAGATGGCAAAACCTCTACCAGCCTCCTTATGACCTTTGACTGAAATTGGGAGGTGGGGGGTGGTTTTTTTGACATCTTTCTCAGGTTGGTTTACAGGGTCGGGTCCAAAGGACCCGGCCTTCGAGGTTTATGTGTCATCAAAAAATTAGCCTAAATTACACGGTTGGTCCTTTTAATTTGAACGAATTTTTTTTTTGATTCTCATAATTTCAATTTGAACGATTTAAATCTTATATTTTCAATTTTGTTGCAATTGTTGGATTTATACCACATCCCACTAACGCAAATATGCAAATGGAAGCACATCCACGCACACGCTAAAAAGAAAAATAATCACACACAGATTTACGTGATTCGGTCCAAATTACCTACATTCACATGAGAGAGTTTCCACTATGAATAAAATAGAGTATGCATATAAGATGACCAAAATACTCAAAATCTACGCCACTATTTGAATTCCATGCTCAAAGGTAGTTGAGCCCTTCCTGACCCTAGTGCCCATGGTATTTTTGCTTTCACACTTACATCTCTATTTTTTCTCTCATCTCAATCTCTGTTGAAAAATCTTATAGTCCATATGACTATTTATAGTAGTCTATCTATGAGAGTTTTGGTTCTATACAATTAGCTAACCAAAATCGTACACATATTAGGTTTCTTAATAGATTTCGGACTTTACTATCCTAACTCAAATACTTGTATAAACCAACCTAATAATTATATGAGACCCACCTTTATCACATGGGTGGACTAATCCTAACAGTGGTCAGTCTGTCACTTGTTTTTAGAATTTTCAATAATTTGCAACTTAAATCTAAGTGGTGAGTTTTGATTTTTAAGCATTGTCAATCAAATATGAGCATTGTCAATCAAATATGAGCATTGTCCTATGGTTAATTTCAGAATTTTTAGGGATTAATTTCAGCATTGTCAACCAAATTTGTTTTCACGAGGTAGTTCGAGCCCAATTAAACTGGGATCGGAGAGATATCTTGGAAATAATGTTCAATAGGGTAACAAAAATGCTTTGGATTAAAAAAATTTACTCTGAATATTATCTTGAAAGTTTGTGCAGTGTAAATTTAAAATTAATGAGATCTTGATCACACCCATAATAAATATGAACCATTAATTATTATTTTTGAATAAATTTTTTAGGGTTGTGCTTCCCTCCAGTCCGTGATCTGATTGGAGATCCACTATAAGTCCCATTTCAATAATCTGAAAAGCTCAATGTGTAGAACTCGTTGAGTACTATATGTTTATAGAAAATCATATTGATCGGATATCGATACCTATGTGATCAAATCAATTTTGTGCAAAAAACTTGGATGGTGAAAAAATATTCAAATTATCAAAATGGGCCTGTGGTAGACCCTCACAAGTCCAACAATACCCTGCAGTCAACCCCAATTTTCTAAATTTGTAATATTGCTGTTTTTAATAATCTTTTGTCTTCCATAAATAGTTTAGCCGGAACACCACTTTCCATCCTCTCCCACTTCATTATTCTTGTACATTCTTTAAGGAAACTCCAAATTAAGCTTAAAATTTTGATAGTGAAAACAAGAATATTACATATCAAGGGAATCAATGTGGTCATGTCCTACAAAGCAATTGCAGCAAAGTGTCGTTTGTGCCAAAGGAGAGACATATCATTGGGGTCATAATCTTCTTTATGGATATAGTGGATTTCCATGGTTTCACTATCAATTGGTGTATGTTCTTCCTTAATTTTTTTTTTTCCGTTTACATAATGTTGGAATTAATCAACTCATATCTGACTTAGGCCTCGTTTGGCAAGTAGTTGATTTAGTTTAAAAGTCAAAAAGTTATTAAAAAAAAATCAAAAAGCCTATAATATATACTAAAAAGTCAAAGATTCATTTTTCTCTTTACTTTTTGCACATCTTTTCGTAAAAAGTCAAAAAGTTATCCCAAACATTCTAGTTTTTTTTACCTCATATTTTAGTCAAATAGTCAAAAAGTTACTAAAATAACCTGTTTTCAAACGAGGCCTTATGCAGTTATTAATTTAGTTAATAAAAAAATAAAAACAAGGCATAGAAAGTGGACGGGGTCCACTGCCACATCATTAGTACTCCCTTTAGTGATCCCCTTTTAGTGCTTCCAAGCATTTTTCAATTTAAGCTGAACCATGTAAATTATTAGTATTTGTCTTTTCCTCTGTGTATGTATTCTCTGGCATGGGTGGAATGTGTTTTAATGACACATAATTCTATTCTATTTGCTTTATCGTGTTTATTAATTTGTCATGAAACTTTGATTTGCTACAAAATAATCCCACATATGTGGGATAAAAAGTTTCCACTGAATTAGTTATTCAAAGTCAGAAAAAAATTGAACCAAATGTGGGACTATTTTTATTTCAAAATTAGTTATTTCAATTCCCTTCCTAATCCGTAAATCAAATGCGGTCTAAAGGTATTCCAGTGGTTTACAGAAAAAAAATTGAACCAAATGTGGGACTATTTTTATTTCAAAATTATTTATTTCAATTTGCTCCTTAATCCATAAATCAAACATGGTCTAAAGGTATTCCAGGAAGGTTTGAGAAACTACATTAGAGCGTTTTCTCGTCATTAGAGCCCCCCAAAAAAAAAGGTTTATAAATTGATCACGATTTGGATTTTTTTTTTTTTTAATACATTGAAGACCAGAAATTGAATTTGAAATCTCCTAATAAGATACACAAATCTTGACTACTAAAAGTTTAGTAGTTTATAAGGAATTTAGAAAGGGAAAATGAAAAGAAAAAAGAAAAAGTAGGTAAAATATAAATAATATATATTTACATTTCACACACCTTTTCTCTTTTTCTTTCTAATTCTTTCTAAAATCTCCAACTAAGAGCATCCGCATCAGCCTCTCTACAATGGCTTTGAAGCTACTGGTCCTGTTTGGTATAGCTATTAAAACAGATTATAGATTAATACTTAATAGATTATAGGTTCAGAAATTGTTAATCTGTTTGGTATAACTGTTGGATTATAGATTTAAGTTGCTGAGTAATGTTTGTTAAATAAGTTGTGAAGTAGCTTTTTCAATTAACTTTTATTTTTTATTATTCACTATTTATCTACATTTCTCATAAATAATAATAATAATATTTTATAATCCATTTTGGTCTTTTTCTATTTTTAAAAAAATAAAAAATAAAAAAATCTAAGAGTATAACCGTGAATTAACATGTCTACAGCAGAAGCTGATAATCAGAAGCAAGGTATGAGCAGCTTCTCAGAATCAGTTTTTTTGACTTAAAATAAGTTGTTAGAATCAGAAGTTATTTGAAATAAGTTTAACCAAACAGTCCAAAATAACTTTTTAAAAGCCAGAAGCCATAAGTTGGTTAAAAAAAGTCCCACCAAACACCCCTATTGTAGAGTGCAAAAGCTGTGAATATCAGTTCCATCAGACTCTCTACTCTCTTCATTCATTTTGACTTTGCTACAGTGCCTCAACAAGGCATTGTTCATACGGTAACCTATTTTTTATTATATTTTCTAGAGCAAAGCTGGGCCAAAAAGCCATGGCTGGTCGTCCACCTGGATGTCCTCTCGGATGTCCTGTGAGCGCCCTGTAACAAAGAAAGAAAATGTACAAAATTGGCTTGACTGGTCGACCGCTCGGTCGTCCGGCTAATCGACCTCCCTGTGTGATTGTGTTGCTGCTGTTTGCTTGTTGTTTGCTGCTTTTTTGGGACTAATCATCATATATTTAAATTGAAAAAGATAAAAGAATAAAAAATAATATTTTAATAAAATAGAATTTTAGAATAGAGAATTTGATGGAATGTGTACATAAAAAAGAAGCTAAGTAAAATACAAAAGTGAATTTTGAGTTATAATTTGGCTCAAAATTTGTCGAGACTGATGTGGATGCTCTAAACACAGCATAAAGGAAATGCTTAAGTTTAATAGTTTGTAGATATTATTTTTTTGAGTTCATTGCTTCAAGAAAATCTTGTAACTTTCATGCACTCATCAATCTACAATCATTTATACATGTCCACTGCACTTCATCCATGCCATTGCCTGAATATTCCCCAAGATGATGGGAAAAGTAAGACCACCACTACTTTCCAGAAAAATCTTAAGAGAGCATGCTTTCATGGAA
This sequence comes from Camellia sinensis, assembly GCF_004153795.1. Lineage (NCBI taxonomy): Eukaryota > Viridiplantae > Streptophyta > Magnoliopsida > Ericales > Theaceae > Camellia > Camellia sinensis. The sequence continues at coordinate 1,626,854 of NW_021025173.1, read as the reverse complement.
TTCCCATCTTCTCCACCACCATAAAAAAAAAGTAGAAATGGAAACTTTATTTGCATTCCTCATATTCAGAGATTCCAAGATTTACTTATTTATTTTTTAAATATACGATATTGAAGGGACCACCAAAAAAATTGATACAACTTTACATTCCTGCCCTCATCAAAAAGTAGAAGGTTAGCATTGAAATAAAAACACAAATTAAGTACATTAGCATATCTCACAGAATTGCCAACATTGAGATTGAAATTACAAAAATCCATTAGATTTTTAATTCTTATAGCTTGATCCAAATTTTACTTTGATAAATTGAATTTTGAAAAGTGCCTTTTAAAAACTTCTCAAAATTGAAGTAGATGTATTAAAAAATTCACATTGTTTTAATAGTCATAAATAAATGAAAATTTATTGGATAAGTTGGAAACAAATATTGCATCACACAGTTGCATTCTCATGTTCTAAGATAAAAGAGAAATGAGAAAACTTTTTGAATATAATTATATAAAAATATGTTTGTTTGTGTGGATATATCAAGTGGCATGTACAGCAAATAAACATTTGAGGGAGAGCATTATTTCACAGTATTCATGTTTGGATAGTGTCCTGTTGGTGGGACTCACTATTTTAGCCAATAATATTCAAGTTGGAGCACCACCTAAATTTGTTCCAATAATAAATTATAATTTCTCAATAGCAAGACTTTTGATGAAAAAAGAACAAAAAAATGTATATAAACAATTTTAGAAGGGACAAACTAAAAGACAATATATGATTTATGAAACCCATAGGCTGTGTTTGGAATTTGAAGGGCCATTTGGGTAGGAAATTGCAAAAAAGAAAAATATTAATAGTATAATGTGAATAAAATATAAATTTTTTTAGGATAAGGTTGGTCTCCATTTAAAAGTTCAACTGGACCTGACAGTTGAGATCTCTTATTGGTCAGTGTTAATGAATAGAGGTTTCTTAGATCTAAACTGTCTGGTCCAGTTGAATCATTTCATTAACTTTTACTGGTAAGAGAATTAACTCTGACTAGTAAGAGATCTCAATTATATGATCTAGTTGAAATTTCAATTTGATAAAAGTCATATCTTTTTTTTTATTTCTCTTTTCTTTTTTAAATCTGTAATCCAAACATAAACTAAACTATCAGTGTAACAATAATCAAAACAACTAGATCTTGGAGGGGGCCATTTCAGTCCCTTTCAGGAGAAGAATCTTTGGTAGGAGTCATGCCCAAAAATTGGATAGAAAAAAAAAAAAAAAAAAAAAACACCTTTTTGCAGTGAAATCAATTAATGAAACAATGTCACCTTTGCAAATTCTTTTTGGACTTTGGATAGAATGGACTACATACATGCCTTTTATCTCTAAGCGGGTTTCTTTTGTGGCAAATGCTCACAATCCCATTAACAAAAAGGTGATGTCTATGTAGTGATAAAATATCATATATACTCCAAGGGATTGCAACATGATATTTCTTTTCTTCTCCCCTTCAAGTAGTTTTCGGGTTAATTTTGGATTAATTTCACTTTTGTCCTTTAAATTATCGTCACTTTTTATTTTATTTCTAAATTATGAGTTTCATATAATTAGTTCTTAAAATTTACAATTTTAGTTCATGTGATTCAATTGGAAATAATCTGTCCAAACCTAACTTAATGGGCATAAAATTAATTTTTAATTTGGACAACCTAAATCATACAACTAAACACTCTTCTTCTTATTGACTGTTTGATTTTATAGTTTCAGTAGTTAAACTTTGAAATGGCATGTTTTCTCATTGAATTAGGTCATATCAATTATTGATTTAAACAATTGTCTTCAATTTGATCACATAAGCTAAAATTAGAAACTTTAATTAAAAATTAAATAAATAAAATTAATAATTTAAAAATAAAAAAGAAAATGACAATAATTTAAAAAATAAAAGTGAAATTAAGTTTCCATTTTTTGCACCCTGATTTATTGCCTTTTCCCTATCCTATGGAGGCCTCTGAGTCTAACCGGAAACAAAATGGTCCGAAATGGGAGGTCTTACAATTGGAACTACAATTATATATGATAAAAAAAGATAATTATTAACTGGTTTTATTAATTAGACTTATGTATTTGTTAGGATTTTTATCCTAAGGAATTTAATACTTCTCTTGACATAATATCTTGACTATTGATTCAAAGTGTTTTTGTTTTTCATTATTTCTTTGGTCATTATATTTTGTACTTTGTTTATTTGATGATCTTTCATTGTCTTCTTGAGATTATAATTTGATTGAAAGTTTTCTAAACAAACGAAAGTGACAGTTTTTTTGTCAAAGATCAAGTGAAGTTTTTGGAGGCTCGAGATATTGTGATAATATTGATTTGAAAAATAATATTTGTTTTGATTTCTCTTTGAATCAAAGCAACAACTTGCTTTGATTTTGTTCATGGTCCATGATAGACAAAGTAAAGTGAATGGGCACTAGAAAATGCTAAAGGTGATAATGTGCTGATATTTTGTTTAATTTAGTCAACAGTTTTGTAGGCATGCATGTGTAAAAGCATGTATGAATTGTCAAAATCTTGGGCAAGCATGGGCACAAGAAGGTTGGTTGTTTGATGAAAACGTGTCTTAAATCATGGAGGAAAAAAGGCCTTAAAGTATGGTGCAAAATGTCAGCAAAGGCTGTTCAGCATGCATGGTCGCGCCCGCAACCTTAACCTTGGCTCCTGCGACAGTATCCATCGTGCCCGCAACCGTGGTTAGTTTGAAAGATCAACTTTCAGTATTTTTTCTGTAACCCGTGAAGGCACCTCGCTCTTGCGACCAGTGGACTGCGCCCTCAACCAGCCCTCGAACTTGTCCTGCTCAAGTCTATTTAAAGGCCCCCTTGGATGTTTTATTGGGTGTCTCTCACACTTATATTTTCTAAGTGTTCTCTCCATCTCTCCTAAATAGTTCCAACCTTGAGAGAGTTTATTTTGAGAGAGATCATTTCTATAAGAGGGATTTTATTGAGAGAGTTTATTATTTGAGTGTGATCTTGTACTGAGGATTATTTGTATCTCTCATTCTTTTGATGATTCATTAGTCTTAGGTGCTTTAAGATAATCATCAAGTCTTTGTATAAGGTCTTCACATCTTCCAAAAGTGAACCTTCTTGGTGGATTTCAAGATTGTAGGCTTCGGTGGATTCTGAAGTCATTGGCATCATGGCGATTCGACAACCGTGGTGGATATCCAGTGGAGATTGCGGAGGTACCTGTAGAGTGAGCAAAGATATGTGTCGGTGAGTGGAGTCGTGTTGCCCGGATTGGCCTTTGTAAGAGATCTCTTGTACTATCTTTTTTGCATAGTGGATTGTTCGTCTGGCCGAGAGCCTGTGATTTTTTTATCACAAGTTGGTGGATTTCAATTATGATTTTTTCACGTAAAAAATATCTTGTATCGTGGATTGATTTTCTCTTACTCTCTCTTTTCTATATTGATCATGGTTGCATTAATTTTTAATTGGATTGTCTAAATCAATAATCACATTATATAGGACGTATCTAGATTTTCCTGTTGGAAAAATGGTTTAAATATAGGCATATTTTTTAGCCTAAAATTGAGTGGGCCCCAAACGTTTTTTTGGAGTGGGTCCGAAGAGGTGAAGTGTTCTGTGTCGCGTGGCAAGTCACACGGTGAAGACCGAATGTCAAAACCATTTATGAGTGAATGGGAAGTTGACGTCGTTTTCGGGTCTAACATTAATTTTTTAAATAAAATTCATTTGAATTTTTGTAATAAAAATTATTGTAGGAATTTAATTTAATTCTAAATTCAAATTTTGGGTTCCTAAGTGGTTTCCTAAGGTTTGTAATTTTGGGAATTTAATTTAATTCTAAATTCAAATTTTTAGTTCTTAAATGGTTTCCTAAAAATTTGATTAAACTATTTAAATAGTTTAATAAAGTTATTTCATTCAGTGAAAGGTTTTATTGAATTAACTATTCTAATAGTTTAATTATAAAAGTTTCAAACAGTTTGATTAACTGTTGCACCTTCGGATCATTATTCAAATTGTTTGAAAGTGTGATCAACGGTCTCTACGGCCTTTTGAATTCAAATTCTGAGGTTGTCCAAGGGGTGCACCTTTTCACTTTGGAAATAAACCTCTTCGGGTCTATTCCTTGTGCCTATATATACTAACTTTTCAGCAGTGGTTTAGCATCGAAAAAATCAGTCAGAAATTCTCCCATTTTGCTGTCTAATTTTTTTACTATTTGCATTATTTCTTCATATTAGTTTTAGAGATAATTTCAGAGAGTATTAGAACATAGGTTTGGTTTGCCGAACAAATTGTTTGGAGTGCTACTACAATTTGTGAAGATCATTGTATCCTGGGAGATAGACGCCATTCAACCGTAAGTATCGTAGTGGGGCGAATCTGTCTTAAGATTGTTGGAACAATCTTCTGTGTAAATAAAATAACTTGAAATAAATTCAAACAAAATAAATAAATAACATACCGGATATATTTATCGAACCGAATAATAATTAAGACTAAGTCGAGTGTGTGACACTCTAACAATCTTCTGTGTAAATAAAATAACTTGAAATAAATTCAAACAAAATAAATAACATACTGGATTTATTTATCGAATCGAATTAAAATTAAGACCAAGTCGAGTGTGTGACACTCTGTCCTTAAGACAGATTCGCCCCGCTACGGTGCTTACGGTTATGTGGCGTCTATCTCCTAGGATACAATGATCTTCACAAATTGTAGTAACACTCCAAACAATTTATTCGGCGAACCAAATCTGTGTTCTAACTCTCTGAAATTACCCTAAAATAATATGAAGAATAAAGGACGCAAGAGAGCAAAATGAAGGCAAGGAAAATGAATTTTCGGAATCAATCAAAATTGGAATGGGGCTGCCTTTATATAGGCTTTGTTGGCACCTATTCAATTTGAATAGAAAAGGTATGAAGAAGGGACATAACCCTTCATTTAAAGTAAAGAGACACCATGAAAGGTTTGCACCATTTCATTCAAATGGAGGTTTGACCCTTCCTTTAAAACAAAAAGACACCATGAAAGGTTACACCCTTTCATTCAAAATAGAGTCTATTTCAATTCACAACTACCTCTTTATAAATTTTCCAACAATCCCCCACATGAATGAAATTGACAGAGAGAAAATGCAACAACATGATGTAAATACAGAGAGTACAGAAATTGAAAATATTCTGCAAAGGATAGGTAGCTTTTGGCTTTGAACCTTAATGGCACCAGTGAAAAGATATAAACCCCATTATTGCTAGTTAGAACGATCACAAGAAGATGAGGCAGTAATATAGTCTCTTTTTGGCAACCTCCCTCATCCTCGCTTTTGATTTTTATATGTTTTATATACATGTGGGGATTTAAGTTTGTATAACCTAGGTTTAGTCAGTGAATTGTTCTTTGAAATTTACTTGTTATCATGGGTGAAGCTGCTTGGCTTGCTGCTAGACCAGTATAGTTTAATTTCAACAATGAAATCTGATATATATTTAGTCCAAAGGTGTTGAATGTAATGATTCTGGAGTCTTGTTTGAAGTTTTGAATAGTGAATTTTCCATACTATGGTACCATTTGACCATATTTAACTTTTTATATATGGTTCACATGGTAAATTCTTCAATCGTGTTTGATTAATTAACAATTTGTGCAGGGAATTCTACATTTAGCATATCGAAGTAAGGTAGTGTTTGGTTTATTAGAATATAAGTAGAATGAAATGGTCATTTTAGCCTATGTTAAGTTTGACATATTAATGTCTCACTTATTCACTTACATAAGACATTCAAGTATTCACATTTAGATTTTGCCTCTTCCTTATACAAGATTTTAGAACACTTCTCACTAGATCACTCTTCTAGTGCTTGATCACTCAATACTTAATACATGAACTCATCTTGTGTTTATATTAGTGAAAAAGTTTTTAGAAACTAACTTCATACAGAATATGAGTGGTGATAAATTTGCTTTTAAAATATTCTAACGTATATACTCATACTTCTATTATATTCTATAATTATTTAGCCTAGTACATAACAGAGTTTTTTATATTTCTTTAAAATATTCTAGAATCATCCGAAACTTTTTAGATTTTTCTAGATTTCTCAACTTCTCCGATGTATTAGAGCAATATTCTAAAATCTTTCGAATTTCTATAGGTCTTTCCAAAGTTTTATATATCTTTTCGGATTCTTTTAAATTCATGTGTAAACTTTAAGAATCAAGATAAGTGTATTTTATCACCAACAAAAACGAGACAATGAGATCTCACAATGATTTACAAGTCCTTTGTCTTTTTTGAACAGGAAGACACAATAATAGAATATATAATTCAACAATTTCAATTAAAAATCAAGTAAAATAAAATTAAAATAGAGTGAAATATCAATTAAATCTCAAATAGTAATTTTATGAATTGTTTGTTATTTTATTTTCTTATAGACCTAAAGGTCTCATTCTCATCCAAAATATAGGTTTCTCATAATGTTTAAATTATTAAACGTAACATTTCAAAAAAAAAATTCAATTGTACTTTTTAACACTCAAAAAAACATAATACTCTAATGTAACACACTAAAAAATTCTTTAGTATACTTTTTTCAAACGTAACATTTCAATTAATGTAACACACAAAAAAATTCTAGTGTATTTTTTCCAGGCGTAATACTCCAATGTAACATGCTAAAGAATTCCTTTGTGTATTTTTTTTTAACATATTTCTTCATTTAACTCACCATTTAAGAAAGCGGTTTTAACATCCATTTGATGAATTTCTAGATTGTATAGAGATGCAATGGCAATTAGCATTCTAATGGATATTATTCTAGTAACCGGTGAGTATGTGTAAAAGTAATCTAGATCTTCTTTTTGTCTAAAACCTTTGAGTACAAGTCTTGCCTTGTATTTGTCTATTGATCCATCCGCTTTCAATTTTCTTTTGAAAATCCACTTGTACCCAAGAGGTTTACAACCTGGTGGCAAGTCCACTAATTCCCAAATGTGATTTTGCAAGATGGATTCAACTTCACTGTTGACAGCTTCTTTCCATAAAGGAGTTTCAGGACTGGACAAAGGCTCATTTTCTAACAAATATGTTAGAAAATCTAGACCAAAAGATTTTGAGGTTCTAGCACGTTTACTACGCCTAATTTCCTCTTCTTCATTTTGATCTAACTCTTGTTCTTGATCATGTTCTTGATCCTGACTAGTAATAGCATCAAAAGATCTTTTATTAGTACTAGTCTCTTGTCCAGTCTTCTTTGGAAATACATGTTCAAAGAATGATGCATTCCGAGACTCAATAATAGTATTTACATGTATTTCGGTATGTTCTGATTTATGAATCAAAAACCGATATGCACTACTATTCTTAGCATAACCAATGAAAATGCAATCAATGGTCTTAGGACCTATCTTAGTCTTTTTATGACTAGGAATAGCCACTTTAGCCAAACACCCCCACACTTTTAAATATTTGTAGGATGGTACTCTTTCATGTCACAATTCATAAGGTGTTTGATTCACTTTCTTTCAGGGTACTTTATTAAGTATATAATTAGCAGAAAGTATTGCTTCCCCCCACAAGTTCTGAGGTAATACAGAACTAATTAACATGGCATTCATCATTTCTTTTAAAGTCCTATTTTTCCTTTCAGCAATTCCATTTTGCTGAA
>NW_021025173.1:1595278-1614917 GCF_004153795.1 Camellia sinensis | reverse complement strand
TGCTTTGTCACAATCTCATTACATTGAGAAAATACTTGACAAATTCAGCAAAGATGATCAACAATGTGCTGCATGTACCGGACATTCGCAAAAATTTAGTTTCCGAATCTTTGTTGAGTAAGAATGGGTTTAGGCTAGTTTTTGAAAGTGACAAGTTTGTACTTACCAAAAACGGGATGTATGTAGGAAAAGGTTACATGTCTGTACCCTCAGTTATTAATAATACTACATCTTCTTCTTACTTGCTTGAGTCTTCAAATTTATGGCATAGTAGACTAGGACATGTTAATTATGGATCTTTGCGTAGATTAATTAATATAGAATGTTTACCTAAATTTAACATTGATTCAAATCATAAATGTGAAGTTTGCGTTGAGGCAAAATTATTTAAAACTTCTTTTCATTCAATTGAAAGAAGTACGGAACCACTTGAATTAATTCATAGTGACATTTGTGATTTTAAATCGATTCAAACTAGAGGTAGGAAAAAGTATTTTATCACTTTTATAGATGACTACACTAGATATAGTTATGTTTATTTAATTCGAACAAAGGATGAAGCTTTGGAAACTTTCATTCAATATAAGAATGAAGTTGAAAATCAACTTGGTAAGAAAATCAAGAAACTTAGAAGTGATAGAGGTGGTGAATATAAATCACCTTTTGGTGAGTTTTGTAAAGAACATGCAATGATTCATCAAACCACCGTTCCTTACTCACCTCAGCAAAATGGAATTGCTGAAAGGAAAAATAGGACTTTAAAAGAAATGATGAATGCCATGTTAATAAGTTCTGGATTACCTCAGAACTTGTGGGGGGAAGCAATACTTTCTGCTAATTATATTTTAAATAAAGTACCCCGAAAGAAAGTGAATCAAACACCTTATGAATTGTGGCATGGAAGAGTACCATCCTACAAATACTTAAAAGTGTGGGGGTGTTTGGCTAAAGTGGCTATTCCTAGTCCTAAAAAGACTAAGATAGGTCCTAAGACCATTGATTGCATTTTCATTGGTTATGCTAAGAATAGTAGTGCATATCGGTTTTTGATTCATAAATCAGAACATACCGAAATGCATGTAAATACTATTATTGAGTCTCGGATTGCATCATTCTTTGAACATGTATTTCCAAAGAAGACTGGACAAGAGACTAGTACTAATAAAAGATCTTTTGATATTATTACTAGTTAGGATCAAGAACATGATCAAGAACAAGAGTTAGATCAAAATGAGGAAGAGGAATTTAGGCGTAGTAAACGTGCTAAAACCTCAAAATCTTTTGGTCCAGATTTTCTAACATATTTGTTAGAAAATGAGCCTTTAACTTTTAAAGAGGCTATTGTAGACGTCCCCGAACGCCCCGGGAGGGAATCCCCTCTCCCCCGTTTTGTTCATTGGGTTCACTACAGTTCAGGACTCAATTTCACGGTCCTGTATCTAATCTCGCGGAGTGCAATGCAAGACCGATGAAACCATCAAAGAGTCCAAATCCAGCAAATCGTTTTTGAAAACAGATTTTTTTGAAAGAAGTGCCAAACATGGACTGCTTTGCTAGATACAGAGTCGCCACCTAAATATTTTATTTTGAAAAATTTAGGAAATCCTGACTCGTTGCCTAAGGCCACGTGTCCGTCATCACCAAAGTTGCCTTGGCTCGGGAACTTGGGTACGATTGGGGAAGGTCACTTCGTGAGCACCCCCGCTCGCCCGATCAAAGATCGGCCTCTACTAACCATGATATCTAGTTTTGAAAACATTATGCGTTCTTATTCCTGTTATTAGCCTAGATTTACTATGTGATGCGCACAGCATACAAATATAGACCGGATCGCCTGAATTGGAACAACATCTCATGTTTGTTTTGAAAACGGTTTGCTGCTCGCAAGCAGGCTAAAATGTGGATTTGCCACCCTCAAGTGGGCTTAGAAAACATGATGATTTGCCACTATCTAGTGGGCTTAAAACTCACAATTGATGAATTGTTCCAATTCGGATAACCCAACCTTCACCCACAGGCATTCAGGCAGGTATATCACATAAGCAATTAGCCTCATGGTAAGCATGCTATCATGGCAGTCACTCATACACATGCAAGGATGCTAAAGCATAAAAGCTTACCTAGTGCTCCAAGCCAAAATAGAAACTGATTAGAAATCATGTATGATCCTAAATATACAGAAATGCCTAATGCAACGCATGCAAAATGCAACTAAGATAGGCTCGGCTATTCTAAGATGGCATATGAAATGCTACAGCTAACACATATTCAACTTGGAATTGAAATACAAATGCAGTTAGTATGATGCGCCGAACCCGGTCCATGCAAGACAGATGAATTAATGCAAACATGCTATTATACTGTATGCTAATTGAAACATGCCCTAATCTAACCATCATAAGCTGGTAAATAAAAGGGAGAAAGACGTGGGGTTGGAAGACATACATCACACTCACGTACACTTATTACAATTGTGCCCTCACTCGGAGGGTCCGAAAGAATAATACAGTCCGAATGAATAGTACAGTCCGAATAAATAATTAAATATTACAAAACCCTAATTAATTAACAAATTAACTAGGAAAGCGATAAATCAGCATGCAAGCCTATGGACTGCCTCAGCTCTGTTCCGAATGATGGAAGATGCATGTTTGAGTTGTCTGGTGCGGAAATCCATTGCGATGCCCCGATTTGCCTCTGTTTGCAATTGTTTTCAGAATGGTGTGTAAGGCTTCGGAAAGCTGCTGATTTCTGATTTACTGCAACAGAGAGCAACAAAGGGGCATGGCAAAGTATTTCACATATGTATGCATGACTACTCTTCAAGGAATGTAGTCCTCGACCCTCGTGCTACCAATCACGCATATCGATGCATGATGGCCGAGGAGTCGAATTGCACGGCTCAATATGAAATGAATGCACATGAAAACACTACAAGACCTAAACTCCATCATGGGTAATCCGGAGTGTCGGCGACAGGGAATTGAGACACGTTCCGTCACTCGATAGTACGAAACGTCCCTCGTTTCCCGTGCTCGGGCTAACTCCTATCCCAAACATAATGCAAATAGGATGGCATACACGATGCAACTAACATACAACCTAGCATACGCAATGCTATGAAATGGCATACACAATGCTCGATGTAACATGGCATGCACAAAGCTGTAACACGCAACCTAGCATACGCAATGCTATGAATTGAAAGGCATACACAATGCATAATGGACTTACACCAATCATGAGTGGACCTCGGCCACACTCACATCAGTGGCCATAAGATGAAAATGAGACAACCGAAATGCGTGCACACATGCACGCATACCAAGGACCGAACCTAAGAAATTAAATGCCAATCTACCAAAACATGACAAGGATGAAGCATGGCGTTCAATCATGTAATTTTCAGCACTGAAACATGATGCTAAACGATCCCGAAACATGGAAATATGGCACCCGATGCATGGAATAAACCCCGAAACTCAATACTAGGCACATGCATTGAACCACAAGTATACAAAGCAAGCATTATTTGATCATGAAGTCAAAAGATAGAGCCAAGACAGTCCCAAAACATGAACATTTCTAGTTCAAAGCATGACCAAAAGATGCTAGCATGATGGACTAAAATAGCATGCAACTATGACTAGCAAACATGGTTTACATGGCATGTATGTGAAGCATGTGAGATCTCATCAAACCAGAAAAAATCAGTGAACAAAACATGTGAAAATATATCCAAATAATCACTGAAATGCAGCCAACATGTGCAAAAATGATGAGCTCCTTTAGAGGGCCATACAAGGGGTTATTAAGCACATACAAGATAGACACTTAGCAAGACCAAATCAACTCTGGAAATGGGTTATGGCAGCCCTAAAACCCACCAAATAGGCCCTAGAATTAGTCTCGGGAACATGCAAAGAAAGGTCTTTTTGAAAGGCTTTGAATGGGATTTCTCTACACATGCATCATAGACATAAAATATGGCCGAAAGGGCCTCGAACAGAGCCAAGGCAGACCTCAAAATCCTCAGAATGAGGCCTGGAAAGTGACTTCAATGTATGTAAAATAGGGTCCCTTTGGAAGGTCAAACATGCTAGTAAAGAGAATGAGGGGTGAGAGGGTCACCCCTCTATGATTTCAAAGCTCAAAACTTCAGTGGCTAAGAGGCCAAAACAAAGCTAATGCGAATGCTCAAATGCATGGCTTAAAGCATGAAGGAATGAAGCATGCATAGGAGAAGATGACCCCAAACAGGAATGGGACCTTAACAAAACTTAAAGAGGATGTAAAAATAAGACTTTTTCCAGTTTATAGAAAATCTCAAAAATGTTCGCAAGTAAGGATAAAACATGATGCAAAAATAGCCCTAAAGGGGAGATAAAGGACAAGGGGCAGCAGATGATCTCAAACAGTAAAGATCCCTTCAACAAAGTTGAAGAGGGGCTCAAAATAAGATACTTTACAGTTTGGTTCGAAGGCCAGAAATGCTCGCAAATAAGGCTAATATATCATGCAAAATAAGTCCTAAAAGAGAGATAAAGCACAAAGGGGGGGTAGATGACTTCAAACAGCAAAGAGCCCTTCAACAAAGTTGAAGAGGGCTCAAAATAAGATCTTTTCTAGTTTGGCTTGAGGCCCAAAAATGCTAGCAAGAGGGGCTAAGATATCATACAAAATAAGGCAAGAAAAGAGGGAAAGAAGGCTTACCCATGTAGCACAGCAATGCAGCAGCTTTTGATCCAAGAAAATGAGCTCTCTACCTCTGCAAATGACCTTCAAGGTGCTGGAATGGAGTGTGGAAGTGGTAGGCTATGAGTTGGTGAGTAAATGGTGCAAGAACAAGGGGGTTTTGAGGCTTGGATGAGAGATATAGAGGGTTGGGTGTATATATCTCCAGTTGGTTTTTTCTCCCTAGCCCAAAGGAGGGAGAAGACCTCCTATATAGAAAAAGAGGTCTAAAGCTTCTCTTGGAAGCTAAAAACAACTTTGAAGATCCTCCATACACGTGTATGGAGGATGCTGCAAATGGCTCCCAGCTGGCACAGCTGAAACACACTCAGAGAGACAAAACAGAGGGTAGCTGGCCGACCAGTTCAAGTGGCCGGCCGACCACTTGCCTTGGTCGGCCGACCAGGTCAAAAGGGTCAAGGTGGTCGGCCACCTCCTAGGATGAAGCTCTAGAAGTTATCTTTCCAATGCCGCAAACCTTGCATTAAAAGTCCTCCTGTGCAAAAAGTTATGCCTGTTTTGGTGAAGCCGCGCAGATTCAGTCCAACCGGAATTCGACCAACCATATCTCCCCCACATGGACTTGGTTTTAGGAGATTCTTGAGTGTGAAATGAAGCCCCGGAAGTCTCCTTTCCAATCGTAGTGGCCTCACATCTAAATTCCTCCTGTGAAAAGAGTTATGCCCATTTCGGTGAAGCCGCGCAGTTTTTGGTCCTCCCAGATTCACGCTGAACCACTTTGGACCACCTGATTTTTCTGGTCTTCCATCTGATTTTCCGGTCGGCCATGTGGCCTCATTGAAGCCCCAAAAGTTAGCTTTCCAATGGTGCCAACCTCGCATCAAAATTCCTCCTGTGTAAAGAGTTATGCCCGTTTCGGTGGAGTCGCGTAGTTTCGGTCCTACCCGGATTCATGCCGAACCTCTCCCAAACTAGTTTTCGTCTCTCTTCTCCTCTTTTCTTCAACTCCAAACCCCTAGACAAGGTGTTTTGAAAGATTTTTCAAAGATTTCATCTCTCTTTCATTCATTTCCACTTTGTCCTTGCTTGGTTTATTAAAAAGCGCAACATTTGACAAAATGCGAGCCTTGGAACATCGTAAAAACTTTATTTCAAAAACGTTTTGAAAGAGAGGGTTTTAAGGTCTAAAATTTTTTGATTAAGATTGTTTTGGTCCAAAAAGGGGTATGAAGTTGAGATTTGACTCTCTTCTCGCCGAAGAAATCGACCCTCTGCACTGCACAACTTCCAAAACCATCAGTCGCGTCCAAGTTTTAAAGGCGGTCAAAAATGGGGTGTCTATAGTTGCCCCTCTTTGATAGAACTCGAAAGTCAAGAAGTGACAGGAGTGAGTGTCAAAGTCCAGAGACGACCCATTTTTGACAAGGCCAAAGACTTGGACAAACAAACAAAATATAGATAAATAAATGGTTGTGCCCGTAGGCTGCCTACGTATCCCTTTGTAAGGAATTAAACCAGCGTAGTTCAGGGGCAGGATGCAAAATGATATGCGGGAAGATTTTTATAATTGGACTTATATGCTACGTGAAGCCGGTTTGAAAATTGGACTTATATGCTACGCGAGGCCGGTTTGAAAATTGGACTTGTACGCTACGTGAAGCCGGTTTTGAAAATTGGACTTATACGCTACGCGAAGTCGGTTTGAAAATTCAGGATTTATGCGATGCACTGTAATGACTAAAATACAATGTGATAGCTAGGAAAAGGGAGGTACCTTACAGGGGCAATTTGCAATGACTTACCTCGGCAATGTCTTATCTCATGCTGATGTGGGAATCTTCCTCTTCTTCTTAGTTGAACCACAGGTACTACTTTTTTTCATGACTATGGTTGCAGCTTTCCCTATTCTCCAACAAGGTGACAGACTAGGTTGATTCGGTATCCAGAATTGAGGCGCATACATATGCTATCTCAATCTATGGGGCTGCCATACAGATTTCAAGCCGAGGATATACCCCTGGGTATTTAAACCAGACTTTAGTCTCGGAAATCTCGAACCCTTGTGTTCTAGGCAAAAGCCATTCGAACTCTAATTTCCACCGTCTCAGTTGGTCTCCTAGGAACTCACCGCCAACACAGACAGGTGGCCATACCAGACCATTAGAAGTCGTTCGGGCACGACAAACACCAAAGGAATTGCACCTTTAGAGGATTTAAGGTCTCCTAGACCAGAGAGTGCACAAGCCAGTGCGAATGAAGATGCGAGATTTAAGGTCTCCTAGACCAGACGATAAAACAGATATGATGCAATGGATGTAACAGATGTGATGCAATAGATAAAAGATGCGATGCAACAAAGAGTATAATAGATGCAAAGGGTGACATACGCCAACCACGCTAGACTCGTGAGTGGAGGAAGAACAAAAAAAACAAATCAGGAGCACGTTCTACGCAACCTAAGATAAATTCCAAACACGCTGAAATCGTGTGAGGAAGGGGAGGCTCCAATCACGTTGAAATCGTGAGAGGAGGTCAAAACCAACCCGCCCAGTGCGTCTATAACGCAACCTGGGATAAATTCCAAACACGCTGAAATCGTGTGAGGAAAAGAACACTCTAACCACGCTGAAATCGTGAGAAGAGGTGCAAAAACAGCCGCTCGGGCTCGCGCTTCACGCGTCTCGAGATAAATTCCAAACACGCTGGAATCGCGTAAGGAACGGGACACTCAAACCATGCTGAAATCGTGAGAGGAGGTCCAAAAACAACCCGCCCAGTGCGTCTACAACGCAACCTGGGATAAATGCCAAGCACGTTGAAATCGTGTGAGGAAAAGAACACTCTAACCACGCTGAAATCGTGAGAAGAGGTGCGAAAACAACCGCTCGGGCTCGCGCTTCACGCATCTCGAGATAAATTCCAAACACGCTGGAATCGCGTAAGGAACGGGACACTCAAGCCACGCTGAAATTGTGAGAGGAAGTTCAAAAACAACCCGCCCAGTGCGTCTACAACGCAACCTGGGATAAATTCTAAACACGTTGAAATCATGTGAGGAAAAGAACACTCTAACCACGCTGAAATCGTGTGAGGAATGAACAAACTCTAACCACGCTGAAAACGTGAGAAGAGGTCATGTAACTCAGGAGCACGTTCCACACATCCTAAGTTAAGTCTCGGGGGACCACGATCCTAAACGTCGCCCAGCGTAAAAGGATAAACAATAAGAGATAATACAAGATGCAAATGAATGCAATAAGTGCGATGATACAGTACATGTTACAAGCGATGTAGAGCATGACGTTTAGGGAATGCAATAAACAAACAAAGTGACACTTTAGAAAGGACCTCATGGAGTGAGTGGCGGTAAACCACTTTACTCTGATGGGGAATGGTATTCAAGGAGAGTGCTTCTGATCGCCGTTCTGGCTTGAAACAGTGAAACAATCAACACAGTATTCTGTTCACTTTGAACACACAGCTCGTATCAGCATACTGCTCATTCTGAACACGCAGCTCATAACACAGTATTCGATTTACTCGGCACACAGCTCAGTCTGAACAGACAGTCTGATTTGAAAAGACGGGATGCAAAAACGGAACCTGTAGAAGTTGAAACAAACTCGGATGCTTCAAATTTTCCCTCTTTTCTTTTGCTTTGCAGTCTGGAACCTATATAGCTTCAGATAGGTCCTGGTTTTACTGTTCTCACATGACCTGGGTAGAACCCTGCGGTTTTTTGTTTTGAAAGAACAAAATCTCATTTTGCACAAATGTGGAGAATGACACAGCACTCCTAAGCACAAAACGATTCATTTTGAAATTGAGAAATGAATTCTTAACCGGGTATTGAGCCTACAACTGACCACAGCCAAAACGAATCAACAACGGAAAACAAAGGTAGAACAACCTACACACAACTCAACAAAGGAAAAACAAGGTAAAACAACCTAAACACATTTATTGACACTCAAACGACTCAAAACAAGAATCGAGACAAACAAAACACACAGACACAACACTCAGCTGTGTTACAAAGGCAAGATACCTCTTGGTGCACGAGGAGCAAGTTTCTTTGGGTATTGTTTCCCACCCTTTTTTGTTTGTGATTCTCACATCACTCGGCCCTTAGGTTCGGCTTTTTTCACAAAACCCTTTTCCTCACTTTTTCTCTCAGCGCACATCTCTCTATTATTTAATCTCTCATTTTTTATCCCTCTCCTGGGTGGTTGATGGATAAACAAGAAGTTGCGGGCTCTTGCCCCTAGCATTCTGCTAGATTCTCTTTCTTCTGCGCACAACTAGTGAATTCCTCCCACAGAGGAATGGCGCTACAATTGGGTGTGTAGCAAATCTGCAGCTGGCATCGGTTGACGATGCTCTGTTGGGGAGTTTGGGCGTGATCAGATCTGTCCAGATGAGGGAGTGTAATATCTTGCCTCATTCCGGCTCGTGCTTCGCACTTGGCTTGATACCTCGTTGCTTGGAGGATGTGAGAGTTTTCTGCCCTTTTGCGGTCAGCTTTTGCTGTGCCCTTTCTGGTGAATACAGTGCCCTTTCCGGCAAGTAGAGTGCCCTTTCTGGCAAGTATGTTGAAAATAGGGGAAAAGACAAAACATCTGACTCAACTGTGCCCCTAGCTCATCATTTTGACCATTTTTTATTTTTGGCCTCTGCTAAAACAATTTAAACCAAAATGAGGGTTAGATTAACATGCCTGTTCAACTTTATCATGCAAGTCAGGCTATGAACACTAAAAATTTTCCTTTTTTGGGTCCAAGAAACGGTCCAGTTTTAGAAGAATGGAATAATTTTCGAGAGAATTAGTCAACCTCATTAAAAAAAATTCTCAAAAACTAATTTTGCAAATGGTCACTGCTCAACAAGCACAGAACCTACTCTTGAGATGCACAACTTCAAATCCGAAGGAAAATTGCCCCTTGCTTGAAGAGAGCTGCATGGTAACGGAAAGTTGTCCCTTGTTTGAACGGCACCGCGGCGCATTGAATGGCAACGGAAAGTTGCCCCTTGTTTGAATGGCACCGCAGCGCGCTGTATGGCAACGGAAAGTTGCCCCTTGTTTGAATAGAACCTCAGCACACTGTAACCAGTTTTCAAGGTGATGATCACAACCGAACTCTCAGATACCGAGAAGACAACGATGATCAGAACCATCACATGGACATAGTCGAATTTGAAGTGTTTTACGGCTGGACTTCAGAATGAAGTTGCCTACGTATCCCAAAGATGGGAATCAAGCCTTGTGTAGTTCGGGGTTAAGGTACACTCGTGTATTTAACCTTTCCTTTTGCGCTCTAACTTTTGCCAAGGCCGCCCTTCCGGGTTTTCAACCTTGCGAGCTCTGTTCTTCTTTTTTCATATTTTCTTTTTATTTTCTTCATTTTTCTTCTTTTCTTTTCTTCATTCTTTGCATTTTTCTTTTTTTTCTTTTTTTTTGTTCTTTTTCTTCTTTTTCTTGCTCTAACTTTTGCCTGGGTCGCCCTTCCGGGTTTTCGGCCCAGCGAGCCTCTCAAGGGTAAAGGTGTAGTTTTGTCCATGTCAAATGGTTTTGAGATCCTGAAATCATCTGAATCCAGGAGAATGGCTGCCGTTCGCTGACGATGCAGGAGTCCATCCAATGGAGGCTGAATTTGCCCCTAGTGTTGTGGATAAACTTAGTTGTCCTTCAGCAATACTTTCTTCTTTCCTCCCTTCTGGGATTTGGCATTCTTGCCGATCTTCATTGATTTGCGGAATGATCCATCTTCGGCTCTTCGAGCACAATCGAACATTTTGTGCCCCTAGTTCGAGGGGTGCTTCAAATTTGGCCACACAGGCCTCATATTGTAATTGACCGTTGAACATTCTGAATCCAAGGTCAAGGTTTGAAACTGAGGGATCGAGTCTCGAGGTTGAGAGCGATCCTAAGCTGCACAATCTCAAGAGCGATTCCACACAGGTCTTCGCAGGACCGCGCAAAACATTTTTTTGAAATCTTTTAAGAAAGCGACTAGTCGCTCGCGCTGAAGACAATGTAGAACCAATCTGGATCAAGCCAGGATCCTTCTTAGTACTCATATTAACAAGCATGATCTCATTTGTTAAGGGCTTAGCATGCCTCTCTTTCTCTCAATTGATCAAATTTTTGCAAAACCCGAGGAATTCCTTCCCCTTTGTTTTCACCGCAGTGTTAGAAAAAGTTTTGAAAAGCTTAGGTCAATACAATGTTTTCAAGGCACAGAAGAGCAGGCAAAAAGTACCACCGTTTCATTCAAACTTTCTGGCATAACTGGCGTAAGGCAGAAGCAAACACAAGAGTGTGAAAATCACTGCTGTTTCATTCAAATCTTTTGGTGTTACTGGCTCCACGGCAGAAACAGACTCAAAAGAAAACAAAAAGGCTAACACAAAACAAGCAAGTGATGTCCGAGGTAACACCCCCGAAATCACCCGACTCCAACAAAACAGGACTGACTCGATACAACAAGATAGACCCAAAATAAAAAGATTGACTCTATACAAAACAACAAGACTGACTCAATACCTAAGTTAGAAAGCACAAAAACTGGTGTTTGCATATTGCTCAGAACAGTGCGTGCTATTCCCACGTCTGGAGTTAATCGAGCGCCGCCTGCAGGTGGTTCATCCCCTGATCACATACTCACATTATCCCCCAAGTTCACTGATCCGGTGCCAATAGACTTTGTAGGGCTTGGCGGGAGGACAACCCCGTTGTCAAACAGATCCTGTACTTCGTGGCGAAGACGAAAGTAGTTGTCGGTAGTATGGCTAGTTTGCTGATGGTACGCGCAGTACTGGATAGCATCATGTGTAGCCGGAAGAGGGTTCGGGAGAGGCCGAGGCGCAAGGGGTTTGAGATGGCCTTGTCCAACAAGGATTTGGAGAGCTTTGGACAAAGGCATAGAGGGCATGGAAGACCCTCCGACCTCGGGGTTGGTACTTCAAGGTTTGTGGATTTTTGCTGGGCGCACCAGAAAAGAGATTGGCAGGTGCTAGCCTCGCTTGCTGATCTCTTTCGAGTGGAGGATTAGAGCTAACAGGATCGTCTCTGGTATGACGGCCCTTCTCCCAGTTTTCCCTTTGATTCAGACTGTCCCCAACTTGAGTAGCGAAAGTGTCATCTACAGCCTTTGCAACAACTGCAATCACTTGCTGCTTGTTCAGTCCTTCGGCTTTCAAAGCCTCAACAGCCCACATGAGGTGTTCATGGGGATCAATGTCTACTCCTACCTTGTTCTTACCACTGGCCTCCACTTTATCAAAGGATCGGGTCGCTACATCTGAGCGGAGCCTAGTTGTTGTCGACACGCCAACACCCAGATTTGAGATGGCTTCAGGTTGGCCCTTTTCAGTTGCAGCTTGCTCCAAGATAAGGAGCCTTTTGGATTGAAACTTCTAGCCTGTGATGTGGTCGATGATGGAGCCAAAATTCCAAAGGCTAAGTCTGCCACAGTTCTTTGAAGATCTTCGATCATTCTCATCAACTCAGAAGTAGTGGGCTCACGGGTTTGAGATGATTGGGGTCCAGGTGCATCCATCATGCATAAGTCCATGCTTTCTGGAATGAACACCTCAGGCTTGGGTAGATGGGCTGGGGTGATGTATATGCTGGGGTCATAGGTGGACGGCAGTATATGGTTGAGGTTGAGACGTAGAGATGACGGGTCAGTACTAACCTGAGGTCCTTTGGGTGGAGCTAGGGTCTCTTCATCAATAAGATCTTGAATCTTATGTCGGAGGCGAATGCAACGGTTCGTATCATGACCGTGCTATTGATGATAGGCACAGTATTTAGCTGGGTCATATCTTGGTGGAAGAGGATTTGGAAGGGGTTGGGGTTCTAGGAGCTCTAGGTGCCCTTCTTCTCGCAGTTTTTTCAAAGCTTGAGAGAGACTCATGTAAAGAGGATGGAAGTTTCGGGCTTGGGGCCGATTTGAAGTGGCGGTTCTTTGGCCATTGAGGGAAGTGGTGATAGAGTCTACTTCTGAGCATTTCACAGCTGCACTACCATCGGTAGTAGCATTAGAACTGCGAGCAACATTTCTCTTAAACAGCTCATTATCTTCTGCAAAGATCCCTTGTCAGATGGCATCCTCGATTTGAACCCCCATTCCATGAAGGTCTGGAAAGGTAAACAGTGGTAGTACGATCATTTTCTACAACAGCTTGCCATGTAGATTCTGAACAATCATCCTGATCTGATCTTTGTCGGAAGGCCTTGTAGTCATCATTGAGGCCTTTGCTCTCCATCTTGCCACGAACTCTGAGAAACTCTCCTTTGGCTCTTGGTGGGTGACTTCGAGATCACGAGTTGTGACCTCGATCTGTGTGTTGTAGGAGTATTGAGCAATAAAGGCCTCGGCCAGCTCTTCTCAGTTCCATTTCACAGAATCCTCCAATTTCGCATACCAGATTGTAGCCATCACAGACATGGTTCGGCCGAAGAGAGACAACTTCTGGGCTGTGGTCAGACCCATTGGCCTCAGGATATCGAAAAACAGGTGGAGATGCACCATTGGGTCTCCAGAGCCATCGAAGCGGTCGATATGCGGCATTTTGAATCGGTCCGGTAGAGTCACGGCCGAATTGGTATACCCATCCTCAATGTCTGGAATGGACTTCACACCCTGAGATTTCTTGAATAACTTTTCAAGCTTGCTTACTTTTAGTGTCGTGGGATCAACCTCGAACTTAAAGGGAGAATCCGGTGGGTTGATCTGTGCCTTGGATAGCTGAGGTGGGATCGGGAGCGGAGCCGGCCCTGTTGGAATGTCCGTATCTTCCTGGACATTTGTTGTCTCCTCGGGTGCTGGAACTTCTGGTGGGGGAGGGGCTTGGTGCGAAGCAGATGTTTCGGTTTGCTGTTGCAACCTGACAATTAACTCTGCCTGTTGGGCCACTACTTCTGCTTGACGTACAGCCACTTCTGCCTGGCGGCAGCATCCTGTTGCATAGCCTGCATGGTTTCTTGGAGCTGACGCATCATGTCCTCCATATTAACTGAAAACTGCAAATTTTACTTGTCAGGTTTGTATTCCCTCTCTGAAGTGGAAACAGATAGCTCAGCCCCAACTGCGCACAAGTGAGGTGGATAATGATCGCTGAGCTGGACACTGTTGAACTGGTGATCTGTGCTTGACTGGCCTTTTTACTCTGCCTCTGGCAAAGGAACACTGATTTCGCTTGAACTGAAACTTTGACCTGACAAAGTCTATCAGCACAAGTCCGATGAACCTCGGGGATATTGGAGCCTTCTGAAGCTACGGTTCCAAGACTACCTAGCAAAAGAGAAAACATGCAGTATCTCAGCCTGATTTCACCAAAACAAATATGAGCAGCTGAATAACTGTGCTCTCTACTGAATTCTGCCCAAAATTCTGCCAGCAAAATGATACCCTCAAGTAAAACTGATTCTTCCAAATACTGATGCCCGTAGGCCTGATACCCAGACTTGCAAAGTTACATGCATTCCTGTAGGGACACACCCTAAAAGCACATAACAAGCAAGTGAGAGCCAAAACACCCCTATGTTGGGGTAAGGTTTCCCTGTCCTATTTTGTCAGGAACTAGGGTTTCACTACACACTCAGCGGTTTCAAACAACCTATAAACGGGTAAGCAACCTGTCCTAGTTTGGAATGGTCACTATGGATTCCGAATATGCACTAGGTCGAATGGTCAAAAGGGTGCCCCGGTAAAACCGGGGTTTGTGCTCCTATACTGGCAGAGCCCGTAACCGGTCAGCCTTATGGCACGCTTCTCGAAGTGAGCCCCCGGCAAACCGTTCAGGAATAGCAAATGGCAAACACGGTGTCCTAGGCACACCAATGCAAATGCAATGCAAAGAAACACACAAGTGTAATCAAAACAAGCTATCATGAGTTCGAGTCAAGTTCTCTAAGTCCCCAGCAGAGTCGCCAGAAACTGTAGACGTCCCCGAACCCCCCGGGAGGACGAGTCCCCCCCCCCCCCCCCGGTTTTGTCCATTGGGTTCACTACAGTTCAGGACTCAATTTCCACGTCCTGTATCTAATCTCGCAGAGTGCAATGCAAGACCGATGAAACCATCAAAGAATCCAAATCCAGCAAATTGTTTTTTGAAAACAGATTTTTTGAAAGAAGTGCCAAACATGGACTGCTTTTCCAGATACAGAGTCGCCCACCTAAATATTTTATTTTGGGAAATTTAGGAAACCCTGACTCATTGCCTAAGGCCACGCTGTCCGTCATCACCAAAGTTGCCTCGGCTCGGGAACTTGGGTACGATTGGGGAAGGTCACTTCGTGAGCACCCCTGCTCGCCCGATCAAAGATCGGCTTCTACTAACCATGATATCTAGTTTTGAAAACGTTATGCGTTCTTATTCCGGTTATTAGCCTAGATTTACTATGTGATGAGGACAACATACAAATATAGACCGGATCGCCTGAATTGGAACAACATCTCATGTTTGTTTTGAAAACGGTTTGCTGCTCGCAAGCAGGCTAAAATGTGGATTTGCCACCCTCAGGTGGGCTTAGAAAACATGATGATTTGCCACTATCTAGTGGGCTTAAAACTCACAATTGATGAATTGTTCCAATTCGGATAACCCAACCTTCACCCACAGGCATTCAGGCAGGTATATCACATAAGCAATTAGCCTCATGGTAAGCATGCTATCATGGCAGTCACTCACACACATGCAAGGATGCTCAAGCATAAAAGCTTACCTAGTGCTCCAAGCCAAAATAGAAGCTGATTAGAAATCATGTATGATCCTAAATATACAGAAATGCCTAATGCAACATATGCAAAATGCAACTAAGATAGGCTCGGCTATTCTAAGATGGCATATGAAATGCTACAGCTAACACGTATTCAACTTGGAATTGAAATACAAATGCAGTTAGTATGATGCGCCGAGCCCGGTGCATGCAAGGCAGATGAAGGAATGCAAACATGCTATCATACTGTATGCTAATTGAAACGTGCCCTAATCTAACCATCATAAGCTGGTAAATAAAAGGGAGAAAGACGTGGGGTTGGAAGACATACATCACACTCACGCACACTTATTACAATTGTGCCCTCACTCAGAGGGTCCGAAAGAATAATACAGTCCGAATGAATAGTACAGTCCGAATAAATAATTAAATATTACAAAACCCTAATTAATTAACAAATTAACTAGGAAAGCGATAAATCAGCAGGCAAGCCTATGGACTGCCTCAGCTCTGTTCCGAATGATTGAAGATGCATGCTTGAGTTGTCTGGCGCGGAAATCCATTGCGATGCCCTGATTCGCTTCTGTTTGCAATTGTTTTCGGAATGCTGTGTAAGGCTTCGGAAAGCTGCTGATTTCTGATTTGCTGCAACAGAGAGCAACAAAGGGGCATGGCAAAGTATTTCACATATGTATGCATGACTACTCTTCAGGGAGTGTAGTCCTCGATCCTCGTGCCACCAATCACGCATATCGATGCATGATGGCCGAGGAGTCGAATTGCACGACTCAATATGAAATGAAATGAATGCACATGAAAACACAACAAGACCTAAACTCCATCATGGGTAATCCGAAGTGTCGGCGACAGGGAATTGAGACACGTTCCATCACTCGGTAGTACGAAACGTCCCTCGTTTCCCGTGCTCGGGTTAACTCCTATCCCAAACACAATGCAAATAGGATGGTATACACGATGCAACTAACATACAACCTAGCATACGCAATGCTATGAAATGGCATACACAATGCTCGATGTAACATGGCATGCACAAAGCTGTAACACGCAACCTAGCATACGCAATGCTATGAATTGAAAGGCATACACAATGCATAATGGACTTACACCAATCATGAGTGGACCTCGGCCACACTCACATCAGTGGCCATAAGATGAAAATGAGACAACCGAAATGCGTGCACACATGCACGCATACTGAGGACCAAACCTAAGGCATTAACTGCCACTCTGCCAAAACATGACAAGGATGAAGCATGGCGTTCAAGATGTAATTTTCAGCACTGAAACATGATACTAAACGATCCCGAAACATGGAAATATGGCACCCGATGCATGGAATAAACCCCGAAACTCAATACTAGGCACATGCATTGAACCACAAGTATACAAAGCAAGCATTATTTGATCATGAAGTCAAAAGACAGAGCCAAGACAGTCCCAAAACATGAACATTTCTAGTTCAAAGCATGACCAAAAGATGCTAGCATAACGGACTAAAATAGCATGCAACTTTGACTAGCAAACATGGTTTACATGGCATGTATGTGAAGCATGTGAGATCTCATCAAACCAGAAAAAATCAGTGAACAAAACATATGAAAATATGTCCAAATAATCACTGAAATGCAGCCAACATGTGCAAAAATTTAGAGGGCCATACAAGGGTTATTAAGCACATACAAGATAGACACTTAGCAAGACCAAACCAACTCTAGAAATGGGTTATGACAGCCCTAAAACCCACCAAATAGGCCTTGGAATCAGTCTCAGGAACATGCAAACAAAGGCCTCTTTGAAAGGCCTTGAATGGGATTTCTCTACACATGCATCATAGACATAAAATATGGCCGAAAGGGCCTCAGACAGAGCCAAGGCAGACCTCAAAATACTCAGAATGAGGCCTGGAAAGTGACTTCAATGTATGTAAAATAGGGTCCCTTTGGAAGGTCAAACATGCTAGTAAAGAGATTGAGGGGTGAGAGGGTTACCCCTCTATGATTTCAAAGCTCAAAACCTGCTAGGAGGCCAAAACAAAGCTAATGCGAATGCTCAAATGCATGGCTTAAAGCATGAAGGAATGAAGCATGCATACGAGAAGAAGACCCCAAACAGGAATGGGACCTTAACCAAACTTAAAGAGGATGTAAAAATAAGACTTTTTCCAGTTTATAGAAAATCTCAAAAATGTTCACAAGTAAGGCTAAAACATGATGCAAAAATAGCCCTAAAAGAGAGATAAAGGACAAGGGAAAGCAGATGATCTCAAATAGCAAAGAGCCCTTCAACAAAGTTGAAGAGGGGCTCAAAATAAGATACTTTACAGTTTGGGTCGAAGGCCAGAAATGCTCGCAAATAAGGCTAATATATCATGCAAAATAAGCCTTAAAAGAGAGATAAAGCACAAAGATGGGGTAGATGACTTCAAACAGCAAAGAGCCCTTCAACAAAGTTGAAGAGGGGCTCAAAATAAGATCTTTTCCAATTTGGCTCAAGGCCCAGAAATGCTAGCAAGAAGGGCTAAGATATCATACAAAATAAGGCAAGAAAAGAGGGAAAGAAGGCTTACCCTTGTAGCACAGCAATGCAGCAGCTTTTGATCTAAGAAAATGAGCTCTCTACCTCTGCAAATGACCTTCAAGGTGCTGGAATGGAGTGTGGAGGTGGTAGGCTATGAGTTGGTGAGTAAATGGTGCAAGAACAAGGGGGTTTTGAGGCTTGGATGAGAGATATAGAGGGTTGGGTGTATATATCCCCAGTTGGTTTTTTCTCCCCAGCCCAAAGGATTGAGAAGACCTCCTATATAGACAAAGAGGTCTAAATCTTCTCTTGGAAGCTAAAAACAACTTTGAAGATCCTCCATACACGTGTATGGAGGATGCTACAAATGGCTCCCAGCTGGCACAGCTGGAACACACTTAGAGAGACAAAACAGAGGGTAGCTGGCCGACCAGTTCAAGTGGCCGGCTGACCACTTGCCTTGGTCAGCCGACCAGGTCAAAAGGGTCAAGGTGGTCGGCCACCCTCTAGGATGAAGCTCCAGAAGTTAGCTTTCCAATGCCGCAAACCTTGCATTAAAAGTCCTCCTGTGCAAAAAGTTATGCCTGTTTTGGTGAAGCCGCGCAGATTCGGTCCAACCGAAATTCAACCAACCATATCTCCCCCACCCAGACTTGGTTCTAGGAGATTCTTGAGTGTGAAATGAAGCCCCGGAAGTCTCCTTTCCAATGGTAATGGCCTCACATCTAAATTCCTCCTGTGAAAAGAGTTATGCCCGTTTCGGTGAAGCCGCGCAGTTTTTGGTCCTCCCGGATTCACGCTGAACCACTTTGGACCACCTGATTTTTCTGGTCTGCCATCTGATTTTCTGGTCGACCATGTGGCCACATTGAAGCTCCAAAAGTTATCTTTCCAATGGCGCCAACCTCGCATAAAAATTCCTTCTGTGTAAAGAGTTATGCCCGTTTCGGTGGAGTCGCGCAGTTTCGGTCCTACCTGGATTCATGCCGAACCTCTTCCAAACTAGTTTTCGTCTCTCTTCTCCTCTTTTCTTCAACTCCAAACCCCTAAACAAGGTGTTTTGAAAGATTTTTCAAAGATTTCATCTCTCTTTCATTCATTTCCACTTTGTCCTTGCTTGGTTTAATGAAAAGCGCAACATTTGACAAAATGGGAGACTCGGAACATCGTAAAAACTTTATTTCAAAAACGTTTTGAAAGAGAGGGTTTTAAGGTCTAAAATCTTTTGATCAAGATTGTTTTGGTCCAAAAAGGGGTATGAAATTGAGATTTGACTCTCCTCTCGCCGAAGAAATCGACCCTCTGCACTGCACAACTTCCAAAACCATCAGTCGCGTCCAAGTCTTAAAGGCGGTCAAAAATGGGATTTCTACAACTATGTCCAGTCCTGAAGCTCCTTTATGGAAAGAAGCTGTCAACAGTGAAGTTGAATCCATCTTGCAAAATCACACTTGGGAATTAGTGGACTTGCCACCAGGTTGTAAACCTCTTAGGTACAAGTGGATTTTCAAAAGAAAATTGAAAGCGGATGGATCAATAGATAAATACAAGGCAAGACTTGTGGTCAAAGGTTTTAGACAAAAAGAAGGTCTAGATTACTTTGACACATACTCACCGGTTACTAGAATAACATCCATTAGAATGCTTATTGCCATTGCATCTCTATACAATCTAGAAATT
>NW_021025173.1:1490650-1595253 GCF_004153795.1 Camellia sinensis | reverse complement strand
CATCAAATGGATGTATAAAACCGTTTTCTTAAATGGTGAGTTAAATGAAGAAATTTACATGAACAACCAGAAGGGTTTCTGTTCCAGGGAAAGAAAAGAAAGTGTGTAAATTGGTTAAATCATTATATGGTTTAAAACAAGCGCCAAAGCAATGGCATAAGAAATTGACAAGGCAATAATGTCAAATGGATTTAAAATTAATGAGTGTGACAAATGTGTTTATATTAAAAACACAGATAAAGGTTATGTCATTGTATGTCTTTATGTAGATGATATGCTCATCATAGGTAGTAATAATGACATGATTAAAAACTACCAAGAAAATATTGAATAAACATTTTGACATGAAAGACATGGGCATTGCTGATGTAATTCGTGGTATGAAAAATACCAAAAACATCAGAAGGATATGCTTTGTCACAATCTCATTACATTGAGAAAATACTTGACAAATTCAGCAAAGATGATGATTATCTTGCTAGAACACCTGTAGATGTTAATTTGTATCTTTCTAAGAATGTACAGGAAAGTATTTCTCAATTAGAGTATGCCCAAATTATTGGAAGCTTAATGTACTTGATGAACTGCACTCGCCCAGATATAGCTTATGCAGTAAGTAAATTAAGTAGATATACGAGTAATCCAGAGAGGAACACTGGAAAGCAATTATAAGGTTCTAAGGTATCTTCGATTTACTCGTAATATTGGGCTGAATTATACTAGATATCCAGCAGTACTTGAAGGATACTGTGATGCAAATTGGATATCAGATACTAGAGACTCGAAGTCCACCAGTGGGTATGTCTTTACTCCTGGCCTGGGGCGGCTGTATCTTGGAAATCTTCCAAACAGACTTGTATTGCTAGGGCTACTATGGAATCTGAATTCATAGCTTTAGACAAAAGCAGGGGAAGAGGCAGAATGTTCGCCACTTCCTTGAAGATATTCCAATTTGGCCAAAAACCGATGCCTGCTATATGCATACATTGCGATAGTCAATCAGTTATAGGAGAGCACAGAGTCATATGTATAACGGTAAGTCACGACACATTCTCGGCGACATAACACCGTGAGACACAACTACTCTCTAATGGAATTATTTCCATAGAATATGTTAAGTCTAAAGACAACATAGCGGATCCACTAACCAAGGTTAGCAAGAGATTAGTTGAGAATTCATCGAGGGGGAATGAGACTTAAGCCTATTAAATAAGAGTTACCACAACGGCAACCCAACCTAGTTGACTGGAGAATCCAAGATCTAGGTTCAAAGGGACAACCGAGTTGTGATTGACTCAGAAGGATCACTGGGGAGTCTAACTCCTACCAATTTCTTTGATGAAATAGTGATGTCTGCAGCGTTTGAGGTTAAGTAAAATTTTAATGATTCTTATATCTAGGTAAACATACCTGTATGTGGAGTATGGTAGGATACTCTTCATAAGAATCACCTATGTGAGTGTGAACTGGGCCGGTTCTATAAGATTTGTGAAGGGCTACAAGTCTTTAGAGCACTCATGAAAAACCAGGTTGTTCAGGCCAAAAATGAACACAATAGTGAGAACTAAACTGTGTCTGGGATATACTGTGTGAGTTCTATTGTCTTGGTTTACACAAACGGCTGAACAGTTCAAGACATCGTGTTCACTGATTTGCTAGTAAATCCGATAGTGTCTCACAAAGGAAGGTTCAAAGCCAAAAGCTATCTATCATTTGTAGAATATTTCCAATTTCTGTACTCTCTGTAATTAGATCATGTTTGTTGCATTTTCTCTCCGTCAAATCCATTCATGTGGGGGATTGTTGGAAAATGGTTTTAAATATAGACATATTTTTAGCCCAAAATTGAGTGGGCCCCAATGTTTTTTTGGAGTGGGTCCGAAAAGGTGAAGTGTTCTGTGTCGCGTGGCAAGTCACACGGTGAAGACGGAACGTCAAAAACATTTATGAGTGAATGGGAAGGTGACGTCGTTTTCGGGTCTAACATTAATTTTTTAGATGAAATTCATTTGAATTTTTTCAATAAAAAATTATTGTGGGATTTAATTTAATTCTAAATTCAAATTTAGGTTCCTAAGTGGTTTCCAAGGTTTGTAATTTTGGGAATTTAATTTAATTCTAAATTCAAATTTTTAGTTCCTAAATGGTTTCCTAAAAATTTGATTAAACTATTTAAATAGTTTAATAAAGTTATTTCATTCAGTGAAAGGTTTTATTGAATTAACTATTCTAATAGTTTAATTATAAAAGTTTCAAACAGTTTTGATTACCTGTTGCACTACGGATCATTATTCAAATTGTTTAAGTGTGATCAACGGTCTCTACGGCCTTTTAAATTCAAATTCTGAGGTTGTCCAAGGGTGCACCTTTTCACTTTGGAAATAAACCTCTTCGGGTCTGTTCCTTGTGCCTATATATACTAACTTTCCAGCAGTGGTTTAGCATCGAAAAAATCAATCAGAAATTCTCCCATTTTTGCTGTCTAATTTTTTTCCTATTTGCATTATTTCTTCATATTAGTTTTAGAGATAATTTCAGAGAGTATTAGAACATAGGTTTGGTTTCGCCGAACAAATTGTTTGGAGAGTGTTACTACAATTTGTGAAGATCATTGTATCCTGGAGATAGACGCCATCAACCGTAAATACCGTAGCGGGGCGAATTGTCTTAAGGACAGAGTGTCACACACTCGACTGGCTTAATTATTATTTGGTCCAATAAATAAATCCGGGTATGTATATTATATTTTGTTTGAATTTATTTCAAGTTATTTTATTTACACAGAAGATTGTTTCCAACATTTCCAAAAGCATTTTTTGCATAAATCTAAATTTTTCAATTGGCATCAGAGCGGATCGCTCGTACTTTGTTTTTCAAAGCTATAGGACCGTGATCTTTTTGTGATTATTGATGGATTTAATCCAAGGAAGCAACTTTGATCAAGAGTTTAAATCTGAAATGAATGGCTTTGTTTACTATGAAAAGTTCAACAATTTCTGAAAAACAAAAAGCCTAATCTCAAGGATTTAAATTCAAGATAGAGATAATTTGGGAAAAATATTTTTAAGCCACAATAAGAACTTCAAATTTCAACAAGTTCAATGCTCTAAATGTCATGGATTGGACACGTTTACAACCGAATGTCCTTTCAAAATTTTAAAACCTGAGAAAGATGAAATCCACAATACTTTAGTTGCAAGTCTTCACCCGACTTCAAAAAAATGAAGAAACTTCTGATAATGAAGATGAGAATTCTTAAGAAATTCATAAAAATGCACCTTTAATGCTGTAAGTGATGAAACAAAAGAAAGAACTCTTAAACAGCTTGGACAAATGTGTGAGGGTGAAAGATCGGTTGAAAAAATGAATTTTTAGAGTCCCAAGTCGAGATCAAAGTTCCTAAAAAATGAAAAGGATGTTTTGATGGATAAATCTCCACTTGCCAAAAAGGAGAGATTTTTTTCTGGCACACATGATGAACTCAAAAAGAAAAATGATATTTTTAAAGAAAATGCTGAAATTGTGCCAAGACAAATCAAAGAGCTTGAGGGAAGTGTGCAAAAAGGGAGCTTGAACTTGTCAGTGCCAACGCCGCACTCAAGTTGTGGAATACAAGTTTAAAGATTTAGATGCCGTTCAAAATTCACAACAAATGGCGAGTGACAGAGCAGACTAGGATGCCGCAACAATTGCAACTCTAAGCCCAAAACATCATCTTTAAACAATGGTGCAAGCACGCAATAGGTAAAGGGCTTGTTAAGGCGAAAGGTAAAATTTCTTCTTTTCAAATTTGTCTCATGAAAATATTTCGAAAAAGAAATTTATACCTTTTTGTTATCATTGTGGAGATTGTGGTCATATTAGGCCTCATTGCATGAATTTGTATAAGGCTAACCATGGCAGGGGTAGAAGCAAATTCAAAGGCCTCAACATGTGTTCAAACGAAACATTCAATGGGGTAAGCCGACCACAAAATATTTGATGGATGGAAAAGCCGCTATTTGTTTGTGATTTTTGGGTTTTAAAATAGGCCATCTTCGTTCTTATGTTATTTGCTTAATGGCCACATACCACACAAAGGTGATAAGTTTATAGATGCTATAAGAATTTTGCACAACTCGTGTTGCCAACAAAAATCTAAAATATCAAAAGGATATTTAAAATTTGTGAACTGTAAAACCCAAGTTATTTATAGAATTATTTTGGATAGATTGGTAATTAAATTAATTTATGATGGGTCACTTAGTAATATCAAGGAAAATTATGAGATGGCATTATTATTTCTATAACATAGGTGGGTAATTTGCAATTTTGGAAAAAGAAAAGAATATTGGTTAAGTAAGCCAACTGCCGTGGCTTATAGTCTTAGAGAAAAAAAAAAAAAAACAAAAACAAAGAGAGGCTCATGTTGCGGAAAGGGTTTGGAAGAGTTAAAGGTGAAGGCAGCAAGCAAGGGTTTGGAAAAGTTTAAAATTAAAGAAAAGAAACCAAAACCAAGGAAGAGGGAGGATTCATAAGAGGGTGGTTTTGCTTTATTCATCACTTAGGTAAGATTTATTTTATTGTATTCCTATCTATGATTTTAGTGTTAATATATCAATAGATGATTTTATGGGCATATATGATTAAATAATTATATTGATGTAGTCTATGTTGGGGTTCTCGATTTTACTCAATTTAGAGTGTATTTTGCATTTCCGTTTGGGTGGTTCATATTTTGAGATTAATATGTGATAGGTTAGGTTTAATGGTTGGTGTGTTTGTGGGGATACAAGATTGACTACATGCAATTACAAATTTTTACATGTAAATATAAACAACAATAGAATAATATGGTTTGAGAATTTCCGAAGCCGTGATGGCTTCGTTTTGATGCTAAATTGCGGATTCCGATATCTTTGGAGATAACCTCGGCAACTCCGAGATCACCTCGGCGTAACTACCAGGACACGTGGCATCTCGGCTGACACGTCGGCGTCACCATGCCACGTGTTGGTATTCAGAAAATATATCCTCACAAGTATTGTATAGGAAAAAGAGCTTCAAAAGGAGCACAACCAAATTGTCTTGTTGATTTGAAACAAACTATAGTTCACTATGTCAATTAGAGTTTAAACCCACAAATCAAAAATTTTACTGCTCTAATATTGAACTGATTTGGTTGCTATAAGGTTCTTAAATATATTTTTTTTGAAAGAGAAAAACAAAAAAGAAAAAAAAAGAGCAAAGTAATCATATTATTTAAGAAGGAAAAGATTAAAAAAAAATGAGAAGGAGAAGGAGAAGAGAGAAGAAAAATTAGGGGAATGTCCTACACTCTAAGGGCATGTTTGATTGGAAGGATTAAAGCATGGGATTAGGATTATTAATCCGTGGGTCCAATCATTCTATGTTTGTTTTGACATTTTGGTTTAGGATTATTAATCCAATGTATAATTAATCCAACAAATTTGTAAGATTATTAATAATGGGGTAGGCTCCTACCTATTTCTTTGATGAAATAGTGATGTCTGCAGTGTTTTTAGGTTAAGTAATACTTTTAATGATTCTTATATCTAGGTAAACCTAGTGGAGTATGGCAGGATACTCTTCATAAGAATCACCTATGTGAGTGTGAACTGGGCCGGTTCTATGAGATTTGTGAAGGGCTATAATTCTCTAGAGCACTCATGAAAGACCAGGTTGTTCAGGGCCAAAATGAACACAATAGTGAGAACTAAACTGTGTCTGGGATATACTGTGTGAGTTCTATTGTCTTGGTTTACACAAACGGCTGAACAGTTCAAGACATCGTGTTCACTGATTAGCTAGTAAATCCGATAGTGTCTCACAAAGGAAGGTTCAAAGCCAAAAGCTATCTATCATTTGTAGAATATTTCCAATTTCTGTACTCTCTGTAATTAGATCATGTTGTTGCATTTTCTCTCCGTCAAATTCCATTCATGTGGGGGATTGTTGGAAAAATGGTTTAAATATAGACATATTTTTTAGCCCAAAATTGAGTGGGCCCCAAATGTTTTTTTGGAGTGGGTCCGAAAAGGTGAAGTGTTCTGTGTCGCGTGGCAAGTCACACGGTGAAGACGGAACGTCAAAAACATTTATGAGTGAATGGGAAGTTGACGTCGTTTTCGGGTCTAACATTAATTTTTTAGATGAAATTCATTTGAATTTTTTCAATAAAAATTATTGTGGGAATTTAATTTAATTCTAAATTCAAATTTTAGGTTCCTAAGTGGTTTCCTAAGGTTTGTAATTTTGGGAATTTAATTTAATTCTAAATTCAAATTTTTAGTTCCTAAATGGTTTCCTAAAAATTTGATTAAACTATTTAAATAGTTTAATAAAGTTATTTCATTCAGTGAAAGGTTTTATTGAATTAACTATTCTAATAGTTTAATTATAAAAGTTTCAAACAGTTTGATTACCTGTTGCACCTACGGATCATTATTCAAATTGTTTGAAAGTGTGATCAACGGTCTCTACGGCCTTTTAAATTCAAATTCTGAGGTTGTCCAAGGGGTGCACCTTTTCACTTTGGAAATAAACCTCTTCGGGTCTGTTCCTTGTGCCTATATATACTAACTTTCCAGCAGTGGTTTAGCATCGAAAAAATCAATCAGAAATTCTCCCATTTTGCTGTCTAATTTTTTTCCTATTTGCATTATTTCTTCATATTAGTTTTAGAGATAATTTCAGAGAGTATTAGAACATAGGTTTGGTTCGCCGAACAAATTGTTTGGAGTGTTACTACAATTTGTGAAGATCATTGTATCCTGGGAGATAGACGCCATCAACCGTAAATACCGTAGCGGGGCGAATCTGTCTTAAGGACAGAGTGTCACACACTCGACTTGGTCTTAATTATTATTTGGTCCAATAAATAAATCCGGTATGTTATTTATTTATTTTGTTTGAATTTATTTCAAGTTATTTTATTTACACAGAAGATTGTTCCAACATTTCCAAAAGCATTTTTTGCATAAATCTAAATTTTTCAATTGGCATCAGAGCGGATCGCTCGTACTTTGTTTTTCAAAGCTATAGGAGCGTGATCTTTTTGTGATTATTGATGGATTTAATCCAAGGAAGCAACTTTGATCAAGAGTTTAAATCTGAAATGATGGCTTTGTTTACTGAAAAGTTCCAACAATTTCTGAAAAACAAAAAGCCTAATCTCAAGGATTTAAATTCAAGATAGAGATAATTTTGGGAAAAATATTTTTAAGCCCAACAATAAGAACTTCAAATTTCAACAAGTTCAATGCTCTAAATGTCATGGGATTGGACACGTTACAACCGAATGTCCTTTCAAAATTTTAAAACCTGAGAAAGATGAAATCCACAATACTTTAGTTGCAAGTCTTCACCCGACTTCAAAAAATGAAGAAACTTCTGATAATGAAGATGAGAATTCTTAAGAAATTCATAAAATGCACCTTTAATGCTGTAAGTTGATGAAACAAAAGAAAGAACTCTTAAACAGCTTGGACAAATGTGTGAGGGTGAAAGATCGGTTGAAAAATGAATTTTTAGAGTCCCAAGTCGAGATCAATGTCCTAAAAAATGAAAAGGATGTTTTGATGGATAAACTCTCCACTTGCAAAAAGGAGAGATTTTTTTCTTGGCACACATGATGAACTCAAAAAGAAAAATGATATTTTTAAAGAAAATGCTGAAATTTGTGCCAAGACAATCAAAGAGCTTGAGGAGAAGTGTGCAAAAAGGGAGCTTGAACTTGTCAGTGCCAACGCCGCACTCAAGTTGTGGAATACAAGTTTAAAGAATTTAGATGCCGTTCAAAATTCACAACAAATGGCGAGTGACAAGAGCAGACTAGGATGCCGCAACAATTGCAACTCTAAGCCCAAAACATCATCTTTAAACAATGGTGCAAGCACGCAATAGGTAAAGGGCTTTGTTAAGGCGAAAGGTAAAATTTCTTCTTTTTCAAATTTGTCTCATGAAAATATTTCGAAAAAGAAATTTATACCTTTTTGTTATCATTGTGGAGATTGTGGTCATATTAGGCCTCATTGCATGAATTTGTATAAGGCTAACCATGGCAGGGGTAGAAGACAAATTCAAAGGCCTCAACATGTGTTCAAACGAAACATTCAATGGGGTAAGCCGACCACAAAATATTTGATGGATGGAAAGCCGCTATTTTGTTGTGATTTTTGGGTTAAAATAGGCCATCTTCGTTCTTATGTTATTTGCTTAATGGCCACATACCACACAAAGGTGATAAGTTTATAGATGCTTATAAGAATTTTGCACAACTCTTGTTGCCCAACAAAAATCTAAAATATCAAAAGGATATTTAAAATTTTGTGAACTGTAAAACCCAAGTTATTTATAGAATTATTTTTGGATAGATTGGTAATTAAATTAATTTATATGGGTCACTTAGTAATATCAAGGAATTAATTATGAGATGGCATTATTATTTCTATAACATAGGTGGGTAATTTTGCAATTTTGGAAAAAGAAAAGAATATTAGGTTAAGTAAGCCAACTGCCGTGGCTTATAGTCTTAGAGAAAAAAAAAAAAAAACAAAAACAAAGAGAGGCTCATGTTGCGGAAAGGGTTTGGAAGAGTTAAAGGTGAAGGCAGCAAGCAAGGGTTTGGAAAAGTTTAAAATTAAAGAAAAGAAACCAAAACCAAGGAAGAGGGAGGATTCATAAGAGTGGTGGTTTTGCTTTATTCATCACTTAGGTAAGATTTATTTTATTGTATTCCTATCTATGATTTTAGTGTTAATATATCAATAGATGATTTTATGGGCATATATGATTAAATAATTATATTGATGTAGTCTATGTTGGGGTTCTCGATTTTACTCAATTTTAGAGTGTATTTTGCATTCCGTTTGGGTGGTTCATATTTTGAGATTAATATGTGATAGGTTAGGTTTAATGGTGGTGTGTTTGTGGGATACAAGATTGACTACATGCAATTACAAATTTTTACATGTATATAAACAACAATAGAATAATATGGGTTGAGAATTTCCGAAGCCGTGATGGCTTCGTTTTGATGCTAAATTGTGGGAGTTCCTAGTAGGCGATTGGGTTAATTTATTCTATTGTTGTTACAAGAAGAGAAAGATGGGTGCACATAATAATTGTTTATGCGGTGTAGTATTTTATTAGGTTTGTCAGATTGAGGTGGATCTTGGTAATTTGGGATTAGCTTGGGAAATATTATTTTAGCTGTTTGAGGTAAGTAAACCCTCTATCACTGTCGGTTCATTTTTATTCCTATCGAATCGTTTAAAATCATAAATATTTATTTATAGCCTTCATGTTCTCTTAAAATAAAATATGGGTCAAGTATAAAACAACATCGAATATTATTATGAAAGTTATTTGAATATTTTGTGAAACTATTCTGAAAATTGTACCAAATGTTTATTTCGAAAATATCGAATATTTTATTTAAAAGTTGTGTATTGTTTGAATTTTGAACATCACTCTAGTCTGACTATGATTTGGACCCTAGTTAATGGGGGTTATTTATTGGCACATAAACTAGTTTCTATTGGGGCTTTACCACCGGCCTATGTGTGATTCTGGGCCTTGTCACGGGCTAAGTGGCCGTAGTCATTAAGACTTGGGTTTTGTGAATCAAATTATTGAACTATCTGAATATCGAACCATTGATTTGAACAACGAATTACTTTGAATTATCGCATTGGCTTTTCATTTAAAATGTATTGTACGTTGTTTATTTTTAGCTATGAAAACACCTTACAATAATTGTTCGTTTATTGAACTGTAGAAAAAATTATATTTATTGGTTATTGATTTATTTATTTATTTTTGTATACTTGATCCAGCTAGCAGTGATGGTTGGTTATTTACTGGGCTATCTAGCCTACCCTTATTTTTTTTTTCAAATTTTGAAGAGTAGAGCTGCGCGGGATTTTTTACATGTGGGAGTGCCGAGAGTAGGACCATGATTGAAGTACTTGGATTATTGTTTTGTTAGTGGATTAAATTAGTGGACTTGGTGGACATTTTCATATAAGAACTATTTATTTTTATGGATTTTGGCATTATGACAATTAAGGATTTAATTTGAGGGCAGGGCCTTCTTTCTTGAAGAGGGAGTTTTTCCGGTCTAATCCGGATGAGTTTGTCGGGGATCCGAAGGAGCCACTGAAGGCTGATGAGTGGCTAGAGCAAATGAGTAAGACGTTTCTTGTTTTATGATTAGGGGCAGAGATTGTGTGCTCTTAACTATTTAAGGGAAAATGATTTGGGATGAAGGGTTTCTTGTTTTATTGTTGTAAATATATATATATATATATATTTGAGTTCTTTGAAAAAAGAAAAAAAAAAATTGTTTTTATTCATTTTGGTGTCATGTCTTGTGAGTCTTTTATTTGTTCCAGAGTTTCTCCCACCAACAGAATTTTGTTTCTTCTAGATTGCTTATCTTAGAATTGTTTTCGGGAAATCATTTATAAAAAATTAAAAAATTGTTGGTCAAACGAATTTTTCTTTCTAGACTCATTCTTAAAAAATTTCATTTTATTTTGCATGATATGTTTGGTTTGTGCAAATCTCACATCACTTTGAATACTTGAGGATTGATGAACATGATCTCATTTTGTATACATTTTTAGGAGGATTAAATATTTATTGATAGCTCATGAGAAATCCTGAATAATGTGTTAATTTTTGTGCCTGAACTCTTGCGGATTGACCGATACCGAGTACTTAAAAGTATGATAATGAGAGTTGAATCGAAAAATTTTGTTAAGTTCGTGCTAAGCTCGAGGGAAAAGGCTACATGTAAGAGTATGTTATAGCTGCCATTTTTCAGAGGATAGAATTCATGATTTATTGGATCCAGTTACCGCTTTTAGCAATATGAGAGCCTCCTTTGAATTTTTGAAATGAAAAGGAAAAAAAAAAGGAAAAAAATGAAAAATGTAGGAGGTTATGGAAGTTTGGTTAAATGCTTTCTCAAATCAACTTTTGCAAACTTGAGGTTTGACTTCCAAAAAGAGTGGCTCAATTTTTTGTTTCAAAATGTTCAAATTTGATCTCTACATGGCATTGTTAAACATGGTATTCTCATTTCACAAACACACTACCTTGGTATGAGATTTGTGGGTATCTATTTTCCTATAGTTTTCAAGTGAGTGTCATTTTACACCTTGTTGAGCATTCTCATCTCTATAAAATTGTGTTTTTCAAAATTTTGAGTATCGAGATAAAAATTTTCTGAGTCTTGTGATTTGCGTGTTTTGTTATCTTATTTTTCCCTTGTCAATTTTGGCCAAAAAGGGGGAGAAAAAGTTGGTCTTGTGTTTAGGATGAGAGAGAATTTTTGTGAAAATTGGTTTTATGATTAGGGGGAGAGATTGTGTGCTCTTAACTATTTTTTGTTTTGTCTTGTGTACTAATTGTTTTGTGCAGGGATATATTTTGTGTTTTGTCACGGAATTGCCAAAGAGGGAGATTGTTAGGATTTTCAATCCTAATTTGGTGTATTACGATGCGTGTTGGCAATCCCGTTCCAAACACAAAATTGTGATTTTTTTGTTTATTCATTTTTGTCTCTTTTGTTGCTTGAATCAAGAAATCTTGTGCAAGATTGATTTATTTAGTTTTGTCTTGACATTGCCAAAGAGGGAGATTGTTAGGATTTTTATCCTAAGGAATTTAATAGTTTATGTTTTGGCAATGCCTCTCTCGACAAAACTTAATATGTTGATTATTGATTCAAAGGGTTTTGTTTTTCATTATTTCTTTGGTCATTATTTTCTTTACTTTGTTTATTTAATGATCTTTCATTATCTTCTTGGGATTATAATTTGATTGAAAGTTTGCTAAACAAACAAAAGTGGCATTTTTTTTTGTCAAAGATCAAGTGAAGTTTTTGGAGGCTCGAGATACTGTGATAATGTTGATTTGAAAAATAATATTTGTTTTGATTTCTCGATGAATCAAAGCAATAACTTGCTTTGATTTTGTTCATGGCACATGGCAGACAAAGTAAAGTGAATGGGTGTTGGAAAATGCAAAAGGTGATAATGTGCTGATGTTTTGTTTAATTTAGTCAACAGTTTTGTAGGCATGCATGTGTAAAAGCATGTATGAATTGTCAAAATCTTGGGCAAGCATGGGCACAAGAATGTTGGTTGTCTGATGAAAACGTGCCTTAAATCATGGAGGAAAAACAGGCTTTAAGGTATGGTGCAAAATGTCAGCAAAGTCTGCTCAGCATGCATGGTTGCGCCTGCTATATTAACCTTGGATTCCGCGATAGTACCCATTGCGCCCACGACCGTGGTTAGTCCAAAAGATCAGCTCCTAACATTTTCTCTGCAACCCGTGAAGGCACCTTGCTCCTGCGACCAGTGGATTACACCTGTGACCAGCCCGCGAACATTGCCAAAGAGGGAGATTGTTAGGATTTTTATCCTAAGGAATTTAATAGTTTATGTTTTGGCAATGCCTCTCTCGACAAAACTTAATATGTTGATTATTGATTCAAAGGGTTTTGTTTTTCATTATTTCTTTGGTCATTATTTTCTTTACTTTGTTTATTTAATGATCTTTCATTATCTTCTTGGGATTATAATTTGATTGAAAGTTTGCTAAACAAACAAAAGTGACATTTTTTTTTTGTCAAAGATCAAGTGAAGTTTTTGGAGGCTCGAGATACTGTGATAATGTTGATTTGAAAAATAATATTTGTTTTGATTTCTCGATGAATCAAAGCAATAACTTGCTTTGATTTTGTTCATGGCACATGGCAGACAAAGTAAAGTGAATGGGTGTTGGAAAATGCTAAAGGTGATAATGTGCTGATGTTTTGTTTAATTTAGTTAACAGTTTTGTAGCCATGCATGTATAAAAGCATGTATGAATTGTCAAAATCTTGGGCAAGCATGGGCACAAGAATGTTGGTTGTCTGATAAAAACGTGCCTTAAATCATGGAGGAAAAACAGGCTTTAAGGTATGGCGCAAAATGTCAGCAAAGTCTGCTCAACATGCATGGTTGCGCCTGCTATATTAACCTTGGATTCCGCGATAGTACCCATTGCGCCCACGACCGTGGTTAGTCCAAAAGATCAGCTCCTAACATTTTCTCTGCAACCCGTGAAGGCACCTTGCTCCTGCGACCAGTGGATTACACCTGTGACCAGCCCGCGAACTTGTCTTGCCCAAGTTTATTTAAAGGCCTCCCTGGCTATTTTATTAGGTATCTCTCACATTTACATTTTTTATGTGTTCTATGCATCTCTCCTAAGTACTTCCAACCTTAAGAGAGTTTATTTTGAGAGTAATAAATTTTGAAAGAGATCATTTCTGTAAGAGAGATTTCATTGAGAGAGTTTATTATTTGAGAGTGATCTTGTAATGAGGATTATTTGTATCTCTCATTCCCTTGATGATTTATTAGTCTTAGGTGCTTCAAGATAATCATCAAGTCTTTGTATAAGTTTTTCATATCTTCCAAAAGTGAACCTTCTTGGTGGATTCCAAGATTGTAGGCTTCGGTGGATTCCGAAGTCATTAGCGTCGTGGCGATTCGACAACCGTGGCAGATATCCAGTGCAAATTGCAGAGGTACCTGTAGAGTGAGCAAAGACATGTGTCGGCAAGTGGACTCGTGTTGCCTGGATTGGCCTTGTAAGAGATCTCTTGTACTACTTTTCTTGCATAGTGGATTATATGTCTGGCCGAGGGCCTGTGGTTTTTTATCACAAGCTGGTGGATGCCAATTGTGATTTTTCCACGTAAAAAATATCTTGCGTCGTGGATTGATTTTCTCTTACTCTCTCTTTTCTATGTTGATCATGGTTACATTAATTTTTAATTGGATTGCCTAAATCAATAATCAAGTTAAATAGGACGCATCTAGATTTTTTGAAAATATTTTCCGCATAAATCTAGATTTTTCAATCATTGTTAGGATTTTTAATCCTACTTTTTA
The DNA here is from genome assembly GCF_004153795.1 of Camellia sinensis. Lineage (NCBI taxonomy): Eukaryota > Viridiplantae > Streptophyta > Magnoliopsida > Ericales > Theaceae > Camellia > Camellia sinensis. The sequence continues at coordinate 1,581,295 of NW_021025173.1, read as the reverse complement.
AGTTATGTTTATTTTGGAAAATTATGTTCCAAAACTTTGTTTCTCTCTTCCTTGGCTTTTTATATATTGAATTTTATCTTAGTTGGTTTTGTTTTTATCTCTTAAGCATGTGGATTATCTTCTTGGGCTTATAAAATTGATTGTTACAGATTTATTTAGGGGCTCGAAGATGGATTGGCATGCGGCATAGATTTTGTTTGACCTTGTGTTGTTGATATAAGCATAAGGAAAAAATTACTAAAAGTTTGTCGCTTTGTTTTTGTTTGTCAACTTTTGAATTTTTGTATTTGATTTGTTGCCAATCTTTGGCAGACAAACAAGTGTGATTTGCGGTAAAAAAGGGTGGCTCTTTGTCTGCTCAAACATGGAGCCGAACGTGGGAGAAAAATGAAGATTTTCATGCCCAAAAGTCTAATATAGCAGCTGTGCCAACATGCTTGTTCATGGCCTCGAACCTCATAACCGCGCCCGCGACTTGCCTAGTCCAAAAATCCTAACTCCCAGAAGTTTTGTCTGCATCCCGCAAAGGGTGGTCGCGACCGCGACCCCCTTGACCGTGCCCCGCGACCCCCTTGACCGTGCCCCGCGACCAAGGTGTGCGCGCCTGCGATGAACTGTTGGCCCAGGTCTATTACAGCCTGCTCGGTTGTATTTCTTGGTATCTCTTCTACTCATTTTCTGTTCACTCTCTCCTAAGCTCTTCTGAGTATTTTTATCTTTTGAGAGAGATCTTTTTTATGAGTGAAATACATTTTTGTAAGAGGGATCATTTTGTTGTAGAGGGATTTTGCTAAGTATTTGAGAATGAACTGTGTAGAGAGGATTATTTGTAATACTCTTATGTGCTTGATGATTCATTACCATCTAAGAACCTCAAGCTAATCATCAAGTTGTTCTAAGTCCTTTACACCTTTCAACTGTAAACCTTCTCGGTGGATTCCTAGATTGTAGATTTCGAAATCATTGGCGTCGTGGTGATTCGACATCCGTTCTAGAGGTCTACTAAAAGAAGAAGAGTGACTCGTAGGTTGAGCAAACGCGTGAGCCCGGAGTGGCCTTTATAGGATATCTCTTGTACTTTTTTCTTTTATAGTGGATTGTTCATTTGGCCGAGGGCCCGTAGTTTTTTAATTACATATTGGTGGATTCCAACTATGGTTTTTCTACGTAAAAAATATTTTGTATGGATGAATTTTTGTTTGGTTTCTTTTTTATCTACATTGATCATGGGTGTATAATTTTTAATTTGGATTATCTAAATCGACAATCACTTATCACAGGACAAATCTAAATTTTTAAAAAGTAATTTTGTGCATTATAATGCGTGTTGGCAATCCCGTTTCAAAAACAAAATTGTGATTTTATGTTTGTTCGTTTTTGTTTCTTTTGCTGCTTGAATCAAGAAATCTTGTGCAAGATTGATTTATGAAGCTTTGTCTCGACATTGCCAAAGGGAGAGATTGTTAGGATTTTTATCCTAAGGAATTTAATGGTTTATGTTTTGGCAATACCTCTCTTAACAAAACTTAATATCTTGATTATAGATTCAAAGTGTTTTTGTTTTTCATTATTTCTTTGATCATTATTTTCTTTACTTTGTTTATTTGATAATCTTTCATTATCTTCTTGGGATTATAATTTGATTGAAAGTTTTCTAAACAAACAAAAGTGATAGTTTTTTTGGTGAAAGATCAAGTGAAGTTTTTGGAGCCTCGAGATATTGTGATAATGTTGATTTGAAAAATAATATTTGTTTTGATTTCTCGGTGAATCAAAGCAACAACTTGTGTTAGGTTTTTTTTATTGGTAATCCCATTTGACAAAGCTCTTTTCAGTTGCAATTTTATTCGATCTTTTATTTAAGTGAAGTTATGAGTTTTTAGATGCTAATTCAACCCGAATTGTGCCTTGCAAAGAAGTTTGTGATGTTAATTCTTTCAGGTTTGCCACTTTCAGTCAAAGTTGCTTGACCGCTCGAGCGGCCTTTTGTGCGCTTAAGCGGAGTATATTTGGTTCCAGAAATTGGGACTGTTTGCAAAAATACTGGGAGTTGTATTTTTTCGCTCGAGCGACCTTTCCTGCACTCGAGCGTAGATCCTTGTTCTGAAACACGCGTTTTAGTCAGTCCGCTCAAGCGGTCAGTCTTACGCTCGAGCGGAGATCGCGATTCTAATTACTATAAATCTATAATTAATTCAGTTTCTAGGGTACGACTTCTAGATCTTCTTCTTAGGTATTAGGGTTTTCATCTGGAGCTTCTTTACTTGTTTCCTTTGATATCTGTGAGTGTTTAATCATGAATTGAGTGGATTATATCAAAGGGTTTGTTTAGTTTGTTTTATTAAAAATGAGAGAGTTGTTCTTCGGTGGATTCCATGGAACTTGAGCCTGAAGTTTTTGTGGATTCGATATCGATGTTGTGGTTTCAACGTTGGGCAAGGCAATTGCGAGGTGAAGATGGTGGTGAAAGAGGCACATTGGGGTCGGTAGGTAATTGAGAGTACACTTGTGTAAATTTTTTTTTGTCTTCTTAGTGGATTACTTTGTGGCTTTGGCCCGTGGTTTTTTTTTTTTATTTATCACAATTGAAAGCGCTCCAATTATGGTTTTTTCATGTTAAAATTGTTGTGTCGATTTATCCTGATTGTTTGATTAAGATTGTTATTTACTAGTTAAAATTGGTATATAATCACAAATAAATTTGTCTGGGATTTTAGATTTTTCAACTTGCTTTGATTTTGTTCATGGCACATGGCAGACAAAGTAAAGTGAATGGGTACTAGAAAAAGCTAAAAGTGATAATGTGCTGATGCTTTGTTTAATTTAGTCAACAGTTTTGTAGACATGCATGTGTAAAAGCATGTATGGATTGTCAAAATCTTGGGCACGTATGGGCACAAGAAGGTTATTTGTCTAATGAAAACATGCCTTAAATCATGGAGAAAAAACAGGCCTTAAAGTATGGTGCAAAATGTTAGCAAATGCCGCTTCGCATGCATGGTCGCACCAGCGACCTTAACCTTGGCTCCCGTGACAATGCCCATCGTGCCTGCGACCATGGTTAGTCCGAAAGATCAGCTCTTAGTATTTTCTCTGTAACCCACGAAGGCACCTCGCTTCCGCGACTAGTGGACCACGCCCATGACCAGCCTGCGAACTTGTCCTGCCCAAGTCTATTTAAAGTCCCCCCTGGCTATTTTATTGGGCATCTCTCACACTTACATTTTCTGAGTGTTCTCTCTATCTCTCCTAAATACTTCCAATCTTCAGAGAGTTTATTTTGAGAGAGATCATTTCTGTAAGAGAGATTTTATTGAGAGAGTTTATTATTTGAGAGTGATCTTGTAGTGTAGATTATTTGTATCTCTCATTCCCTTGATGATTCATTAGTCTTAGGTGCTTCAAGATAATTATTATCCCAAGTAGGCAACTCAAGATGGGGGTGAATTAAGTTATTAAAAATAATTCACAATGTTAATTATAGTAATCTAAATATTCAAATTTTAACAAATAAAAACAAAGCAATAATAATCAATATAAAAATAAAGGAGATAGGGAGAGAAAATCAAACATAGAGATTTATAGTGGTTTCACACGCCGGGCCTACGTCTACTCCTCAAGGATCCTCTTTGAGAATTTCTTCACTATCAAAATGAATCAATACAGAACCAAAGCTTCACTAAGCTTGTGGATTTTACACAGGTCTTACTCTTATCTATTGAGCCTCACTCAATAATAAATGCCTCACCCTTACAGAATTTCTCTCACAAAATAATCAATAAAGATAAGAGGTACTTCAACCCTCTTTTACAATAATTTTCTCAAAAAGAGTAGATATGAAAGTGCAAGAACAAAGACAACACTTAGATCTGAAAGTGAAAGAGTAGAGTACAAAATACACTCAAAATTTTGGAGCACACAAAGTTTTTCTCTTCAAGTTCTTAAATTTTCTCCATTCAAAACACTTCTATTTATACTAAAAAACATACTCGTTGGGAGAGGAGACACTCCTTTTGACAGAACAGACGCTCCCGGTGCTCCTTGATTTCAAACAGACAACAAAACATAATGGTTGAAATGTTGACAAAAGTCAAGCCATCTTCTTCTCTATTTCAACATGGAGTTGAAGCAAACTAAAAATCATTCATTTTCCTGCCATCAATATATTTGAATATTATATATATAATATAATTATAATATAAATGATATTTTGAAGGATTCACAGTATAATCAAATATTTTTGTAATTGATGTAATATATTTTGTGTCTAATATAATATAAAAATCATTCATTTTCCTGCCATCAATATATTTGAATATTATATATATAATATAATTATAATATAAATGATATTTTGAAGGATTCACAGTATAATCAAATATTTTTGTAATTGATGTAATATATTTTGTGTCTAATGATTGTAAAATAAATTTGAATTTGGTGCAACATGTATCAAAAAGATATAATACATTTTTATATTTAGTGTCAGATTATTATAACATATGTGAATTAAAAAATCACAATTTATCAAATAATATTTTAGACATCATCAAAATTAAACAACATGATTAATAATCTCCTATTTTTTGATGATGGCAATACATGTATAGATTTGACACAATTAAAATTAATAAAATATTTGATAACTTTGTAACATAAGATATCTAATAATTAAAGCACATGCACAACAATTCATTTGATAACTTTGCAACATAAGATATCTGATAATTAAAGCACATGCACAGCAATTCAAATTCACATTTTTTCTCCTCCTTTAACATCATCAAAATAAAATATTGATATATGAAGTTTTTATAGAGAAGAAAATTTTTAGTGCCCAAACGAAAATCATACAAACACATTTGAGAAAATAAACTGATTTGCCAAAATATAATAATGTTTCGTATTTCTTCATGTGATCATTTTTGGAATTTTGTATTGTTTTCAGAAAAATGGTGTAATGGCGCCCAAAATGTTGACAAACAAGAAATTTGAGCAAATATATATTGATTATTGGATCGGTGGAGTGTATAAAAAGTGGCATAGATAATATGCAGAGATACGAAATCTTAAAGTGTTCTTAGAGAAAAAGATTTGTTTACTTTCTGTAAAATCATGTCATTAATTACCTTAGCTATCAATGGTTTAGACATGAATGAGGTGGCCATAATTCAGGCAAATAAGAGGTTACCTATAGTGCAGTTGCACGTAATTCCAGTAAATGAGAGTCCTAGTGTTTTTTTGGTAATCGTAATGATATCGATGCTATTAATAACAATATGGCTCTTAATACACAAACGATGACTGCAGTTTCCAATATGGCTCGACAACTACAAGCAAGAATACAAGAGTATCAGCAAATGAAAGACGATGTCAGCTATTTAAAACAACAACTGGCTAATACTCATTAGGAGAAGAGAGATTTAGAGGGGAAAATTTCTCAATTGGAGAATTCGGCACAATATTATGCAACGATTATAATGCCAAGACTCACAGTTGACTTTTGGATTTTGAAGACTATCTTCAGTTAGTTGTTTTGATTTGATAGTACATGTAAACATTCAAGCCTAGGGCTTTACTTGTATTTGAGTTAGAACTCATATTTTTGTGTCCAAGTGTTGGCTTGGAAAGATGTAAGCCCGTAGGGCATTTAATTTGATGTTACATGTAATGCTTTTATTTAGTAATACTCTGATGAATGAAATAATGAATTGTTTTCTTTAAATATTGCATGTCAATGATAAATATATAATGGGTTTATTTTGAGGGCGTTACAAAAAAATTCTCAGTCGGAGAATTCGGCACAATATTATGCAACGATTATAATGCCAAGACTCACAGAAGTCAAAAATAGAGAGAAGCATGCAAAGGAGGCTCATGAAAAGTCGTTAAGAGAAGTTAAATGCAAAAAATCTATGAAGCCTTCTCAAAAGTTAGATATAATTTAGCAATATTTTCTCCTTCTGAAATAAAATTGCAAACATTTCTCTTTGAAAAAATTGTCTGTCTTTGCTATAAAAAAAATTGTTGGTGTAGACAACGAGTAAAAAAATTAGTTGATAACTATATATACTCCCCCTGAAATTATACATAGAATATACAAACGCCGCCTAAAGATTGTGCTTTTTTTTTTTGATTGTTTTAATCTCAAAATATTACATAATACGAGTCTCCCCTTAAATTAATGCACTAAAAATTACACAAATTGAAAGAAATAGATTACCAATTTATAATACCAAGGGCCATTAAGATTTGGCCATAAACAACTATACTGAGTGCACTAGCATAAAAAGAGAAAATACAAATAAAAACAATTTCTTCATACCAGGCAGAAGCAATTGTTATTAAATACAATAGAGTTTGTAGCACATACAACCATATAAGAAATGTAACACAGTGCAAAAATAATTTTAACATTTTGATACGGGAAAAGATGCTGGTGGATGTAAAAATCGTCAACAACAATGAAGATCGGTGACAATGGTGAAGATCAGTGATAATGATGTAGATCTGTGTCGATGGAGAGGATTGGAAAGGATGGTGAAGATCGATAATGGATATGATGTAGATCGGAGATAGATCCTGGTAGATCAGTGATGTATTTATGTAGAGGGATTTGGGTAGATGATGATGGTGATGAACTATGATGATGATGAAGATCGAGGATGGATTTAGATGGATGATGGTCTGGATGAAAATGGTACCGGAGAATGAGAAAGCGAGAGAGAGAGAGAGAGAGAGAGAGAGAGAGAGAGTGGATGAGAAAGAAAAATAGAGAGTAAGAGTGAGAGAGGGCGAGAGCAAGAAAGACGAAGAGTGGATGCGAGAGAGAAAGAGCAGAGAGAGAGACAGAGAGCGAGAATGGGATGATGAGTTAGTGAGCAAAGAGAGAGAGAGGAATTATAAAAAAAATTTAGGTTATTTATTTATTTTTATTTTTATTTTTATTTTATTTTATTTTACATATATAATTATTATAAGGGAGTATTTATCATACCAAGTTCAGTTCTAATATAACAAAATTATTCTTCATTAAGAGGCTTGATAAATATGTTAGCTAATTGACGACGTGTAGGCACAAATTCAAGTTCAATGTCACCTTTGAGTACATGATTTCTAAGAAAATGATACCTTATTTCAATGTGTTTAGTGCGTGAGTGCGGAATAGGATTTTTTGAAAGGTTAATGACACTTGTGTTGTCACATTTTATAGGAATATGATCATAGTGAAGTCCAAAATCTTGAAGTTGTTGTTTCATCCAAAGCAATTGTGCACAACACCTAGCAGCGGCAATGTATTCTGCTTCAGCAGTTAACAAAGTCATTGAGTTTTGTTTCTTGAAAAACCAAGAAGTGAGTGAGTGTCCAAGAAAATAAAAAGTACCACTAGTGCTTTTTTCGGTTAAGTCTACATCTTGCAAAGTCGGCATTCAAGTAACCAAGAAGTTCAAAGGTAGTTCCCCTAGGATACCATAATCTCAAATTTGGAGTGCCAACAAGATATGTGAAAATACACTTGACTGCGGTGATGTGTTACTCTTTAGGTAAGGATTGAAAATGTGCACACATACAAACACTAAATATTATATCAGGTCTACTTGTAGTAAGATAGAGTAAGGAACCGATCATACCTCGATATTTTTTTCATCTATAGGTTTGCTTTGCTCATCTTTGTCGATTTTTATTGATGTACTCATTGGAGTTGTTGCAGGCTTTGATGATTCCATTTCAAACCTTTTGAGTAGATCCTTGATATATATTTTGTTTGATTTACATGAATCTCATTATTGGTTTGTTTAATTTGTAAACCAAGGAGGTAATTTAACTCCCCCATCAAATCCATTTCAAATTCATCCTGCATATCTTTAGCAGACTCTTTGCACAAATTTTCATTAATAGCACCGAAAATAATATCATCAACATAAATTTGAACAATTAGCATATTCTCCTTTTTGGTTTTTATAAAAAGAGTTATATCTATTTTTCCTCGAGAAAAACCTTTGTCAAGTAGAAAATTACTCAATCTTTCATACCATGCTCTAGGAGCTTGTTTTAAACCATATAAGGCTTTTGAGAGTTTGAAAACATGATCCGAGTATTTATGATTTTCAAAACTGGGAGATTGTTCAACATAAACTTCCTTCAAAACGTACCCATTCAAAAAAACACTTTTAACATCCATTTGGAGAAACAGAAAGTGAGAGCGAGAATGGGATGATGAGTGGGTGAGCAAAGAGAGAAAGAGAGGAATTATAAAAAAAATTTAGGTTATTTATTTATTTATATTTATATTTTATTTTATTTTATATATATAATTATTATAAGAGAGTATTTATTATACCAAGTTCAGTTCTAATATAACAAAATTATTCTTCATTAAGAGGCTTGATAAATATGTTAGCTAATTGACGACGTGTAGGCACAAATTCAAGTTCAATGTCACCTTTGAGTACATGATCTTTAAGAAAATGATACCTTATTTCAATGTGTTTAGTGTGTGAGTGCTGAATAGGATTTTTTGAAAGGTTAATGACACTTGTGTTGTCACATTTTATAGGAATATGATCATAGTGAAGTCCAAAATCTTGAAGTTGTTGTTTCATCCAAAGCAATTATGCACAACACCTAGCAGCGGCAATGTATTCTGCTTCAACAGTTAACAAAGCCATTGAGTTTTGTTTTTTGCAAAACCAAGAAGTGAGTGAGTGTCCAAGAAAATAAAAAGTACCACTAGTGCTTTTTTCGGTTAAGTCTACATCTTGCAAAGTCGGCATCCAAGTAACCAAGAAGTTCAAAGGTAGTTCCCTTAGGATACCATAATCTCAAATTTGGAGTGCCAACAAGATATTTGAAAATACGTTTGACTGCGGTGATGTGTTACTCTTTAGGTAAGGATTGAAAATGTGCACACATACAAACACTAAATATTATATCAAGTCTACTTGTAGTAAGACAGAGTAAGGAACCGATCATACCTCGATATTTTTTTCATCTATAGGTTTGCTTTGCTCATCTTTGTCGATTTTTATTGATGTACTCATTGGAGTTGTTGCAGGCTTTGATGATTCCATTTCAAACCTTTTGAGTAGATCCTTGATATATATTTTGTTTGATTTACATGGATCTCATTATTGGTTTGTTTAATTTGTAAACCAAGGAGGTAATTTAACTTCCCTATCAAACCCATTTCAAATTCACCCTGCATATCTTTAGCAGACTCTTTGCACAAATTTTCATTAGTAGCACCGAAAATAATATCATCAACATAAATTTGAACAATTAGCATATTCTCCTTTTTGGTTTTTATAAAAAGAGTTATATCTATTTTTCCTCGAGAAAAACCTTTGTTAAGTAGAAAATTACTCAATCTTTCATACCATGCTCTAGGAGCTTGTTTTAAACCATATAAAGCTTTTGAGAGTTTGAAAACATGATCCGATTATTTATGATTTTCAAAACTGGGAGATTGTTCAACATAAACTTCCTTCAAAACGTACCCATTCAAAAAAACACTTTTAACATCCATTTGGTATAATTTAAAATCTTTAAAACATGCAAAAGCAAGTAACATTCGAATAGCTTCAAGTCTAGCAACCGGTACAAAAGTTTCATCAAAATCAATGCCCTCTTCTTGATTATAACCTTGGGCTACCAATATAGCTTTATTTATAGTAACAACTTTAGATTTATCCATTTTATTTCGAAAAACCCATTTTGTACCAATAATTGGATGATCCTTAGGCTGAGGTGTTAAAAACCAAACTTCAATTCTTTCAAATTGGTTTAATTCTTCTTGCATTGTTAAAATCTAATTTTCATCTTTTTCAGCTTCTAAAAACGATTTTGATTCAATTTGTGAAACAAATGCTAAATTACTACAAACATTTCTAATAGAGGAACGGGTTTTTATACCTTCTGCTGCATCACTTATGATAAGGTCTTTAAGGTGGCCATGAGCATACTTCTATTCCTTTGGTAGATTTGATTCGTTTTCTAGACGAGCATATTTTTCTTGAAGATTTTTCATTGTGATTTCTTTTTTTTTGTTCAGGAGATTGATTTTCTTCATTTGTTGTGTACATGCTCTCCATTCTTGGGTTTGTTTTTGTAGTATCATCACTTACAAGATTCTTGGAAATAACGTTGTTAGATTCATCAAAGGCAACGTGTACAGATTCTTCATTGAATACTCTATAAGCAATATTAGAATTCGAATAACCAAGAAATGCAGCTTCATCCAATTCAGCATCAAATTTTCCTAAGTTATCTTTATTGTTATTTAATACAAATCATTTACAACCAAATGCACGCAAGTGGCTAATATTTGGTTTTCTACATTTTCAAAGTTCATAAGGGGTTTTCTTAAGAATAGGTCTAATCATGGCACGATTTACAACAAAGCATGCAGTGTTAACGGCTTCAGCCCAAAAATATTTAGGTAGATTATTCTCACAAAGCATAGTACGGGCCGTTTCTTCAAGAGTTCTATTTTTTCTTTCAACCACACTGTTTGTTGATGAGTCCCAGGGGTGAAAAAATTATAATCTATTCCCAAGTCATCACAAAGCATAATAAAATCATCATTTTCAAACTTTCTACCATGATCACTTCTAATACTACAAATATTAAGAATTTTTTCATTTTGAATTCTTTTACATAGTTTGAGAAATTATAAAAAGCTTTATTTTTGTGTGCTAAAAATAATATCAATGTATATCTAGTATAATCATTAACACAAACAAGAGCATATAATTTTCCTCCTAAACTTAATGTTCTAGATGATCCAAATAAATCAATATGCAAGAGTTGAAACGGTCTAGTAGTTAAAACAATATTTTGGATTTAAAAGAAATGTTAGTTTGTTTTCCAAGTTGGCATGAAACACAAAGTTTGTTTTTTTTCAAAACTAATTTTAGGCAAACCAATGACTAACTCATTTTTTGAAAGTTTTGAAATTAAATCTAAATGAGCATATCCTAATCTTCTATATCATAACCAACCAGTTTCATTTATTGCAGATAAACATTTAACATCAAAATGAGAAGATAAGTTTTGCAAATCAAACACATATACATTCTCATGTCTATGTCCTATAAATAGAGTTTTATTATTTTTGGTGTTCTTAATTATGCAGTGAGTTTTCTCAAAAATAACTCTATTACCTTTATCACATAATTAACTAATGTTAAGCAAGTTATGTTTTAAGCCTTCAACAAGTAAAACATTTTAAATAATACGGGAAGAATTTTTACCAATAATACCTACATCAATGATCTTTCCTTTACAATTGTCATTGAAGGTTACATATCTGCCATCTTTTGATTGAAGTATAGTGAACATAGCTTTATTATCGGTCATGTGCCTCAAACATACACTGTCGAGATACCATCTATTATTACTGAATTTTGTCTTGAAACATACCTACAAAAATTTGATTTTTCTATTGGTACCCATATTTTCTTGGGTCCATAAATGTTAGAATTTGACACTCTTGAAATGTCTTTATGGACCCTCATCTTTTTTATTTTAGCAAAATGATTTCTTTTAACAGGACATGAAGGTGAAATATGATCATTTTTACCACAAAAATAACATGTAAGATGTGAATGTCTAGAAGATACATAAATAAAACCATTTTTGAAAGTTTTTCTTTTTGAAAAAGGTTTATATCCAATTCTGGTTCTACCAAAGGTTTGATTTTGACTTTTAAGAATTTTGTCTAAGGAATCTCTTCCTTTTGTAAATTTTGAAAGGATGTTTTTCAAGTCTTCTATGTTTTCTCTTGAAACAATTTTCTCTCTTTTTAAAAACTCATTTTCGTCTTGCAAAGCATCTAACAATTTTCTAGAAATTGAAGACTCTTTTTGAGTTAAAATCTCATTTTCCTCTTTCATTTTCAGGGCTCCATTTTCTAAAACATTGATCTTGAAAGTCAAGGTTTCATTTTCTTTTCATAAATTTGAAATCACTTTCTTTTGACAGTTACTTTTTAAACTAAGTTTCTTAAATTCAACATGCAATTCATCAAAAGCATGTTATAATTCATCAAATGGAAGCATGTAATTCATCAAAAGCATGTTGTAATTCATCAAATGTAAAAGATTCGTCATTTACCTCATCTTCGTTTCCAAGTGCCATTAAGCATAAGTTAGCAACCTCAGTTTTGCAAACTTCGGTTTCTAAGTTACTTTCATTGCTATCTTTTTCCCATGTTGCAATCATGGTTTTCTTCTTGTCCTTTTTGAATTGTTTCTTAAGTTCCGGACATTCTAAATTGTAGTGTTCAGGTTTGTTGCATTCGTAGCAGGTAACTTCATATTTTTTGTGATTTTTCCCTTTTGGAAAATCTCTGTTGTTGAAGTCGTTTCTGAAAAAATTTCGCACGCCTTCTTTCTTTTTCACAAACCTTTTGAACTTCTTAGTGATGAATGCCATTTTCTCATCATCATCATCTGAATCATCTTCCTCATCCTCTTGATGTTTCGAAGTGGATTTGAAAGCTATTTCTTTCTTGTTGTTGTTATCCTCTTCTTTCTTTCCTTCTTACATTATGAGCTCATGAGTTAAGAGAGATCTCATTAGCTAGCCTGGATTTAGGTTTTATAAGTCTCTGGCTTCTGAGATTGCAATGACTTTTGTCTTCCAACATTTTTGCAATTACCTAAACACTTTTCTTACAATTTCAAAATTAGTATATATTTTACCAAGAGAGGTTAAACCATTTATAATATCAGTAAAGTGAGTAAATATTTGAGTAATAGTTTTATTAGGCTTCATCTTAAAAAGCTCATACTTGTGGACTAGCAAGCAAACTCTGAACTCTTTAACTTGTTCAATTCCTTCATGAGTCACTGTGAGTTTATTCTAAATTTCTTTTGCAATCTTACATACAGAAATTCTATTGAACTCATTGACATCTAAGGCACAGTACAACATATTTGTGGCTTTAACATTGACTTGAGTTGTTCTTGTATCAGATTCAGTCCACTTATTTTCAGGTTTTGGTATCTTTTGGCCATCTACGGTTTTAGTAGGAATTTTTGGACCATCACAAATAATTTTCCAACATTCATAGTCCGTAGATTGTATGTGTATGATCATCCTAGTTTTCCAATAGCTAAAGTTGGTACCGCTAAATAATGGTGGTCTATTAGATGCTTGTCCCTCAGGTAAAGAATAGTTAGAGGTTGTCATAATCTACTAGAGTAAATCACTCCTACTAGATCAAAACCTAGAGAGAAGGTAGAGTCTAGAGTGAGAGGCTCAACAATGGTGATTTTGGAAAAGTAAGAGAGAGAAGAGAAAGTGAAAAAGTGATTTGAAAAGTCACAATTTCGGGACTTAAACCCAGTCTTCCGCTCGAGCGTAAAACACCCCGCTCGAGCGGCCACTCACAGACTTCCGCTCGAGCGGCCAACCTCCCGCTCGAGCGCAGAATGCACTCGCCCAGCACTTTTGCAGAACCAGGCCTCCGCTCGAGCTCCCAACCCTACGCTCGAGCTCACAACACTGCACAACAAGATACTGGATGGATGTATTATCCGCTCGAGCGCCAACACCTACGCTCGAGCGTACAGGCCAAAAATCTGGGCAACTAGTTTTGGTTTCTAAACTCAACCAACCTGAAACAAATCCGCCCAACACATCCTATAACTCAAATACAAAGTAAGAAAGGATGTAAACAAGATAATAAACAACTACCAACATCCACGGACACATGTCCGGATCACTATACAACAAGGGTAAACCCGGGATCGCTATATAAGGAATCTCTTCCTTCTGTAAATTTTGAAAGGATGCTTTTCAAGTCTTCGATGTTTTCTCTTGAAACAATTTTCTCTCTTTTTAAAGACTCATTTTCGTCTTGCAAAGCATCTAACATTTTTCTAGAAATTGAAGACTCTTTTTGAGTTAAAATCTCATTTTCCTCTTTCATTTTCAGGGCTCCATTTTCTAAAACATTGATCTTGAACTTGGTTGTGACCTCACGACAAACAAAAAATGGAAACGGAGGCAGGTGAGACGCAGCGGCAGTGAGGGGAAGTTCTCAAAGAATGAAAACTAGGGTTTAGGGTGTGTGTGGAAGAGACAGTGAAAAGTGAAGGGTTTTAGGCCCTTCGTTGGAATACGAAAGAGGGGGGAACGAACCCTAAACGGCTGCGCCGTTTGAATTCTGCGCGTGCAGGATAGCTGGCTGCACGACCCAATGGCGTGAAGCCGCGTGGCACTGGAAACGCGGCTGTCAGTACGGCTGTACGACCTTTGATGAGACTGCGGAGAAAATGGCCGACCAAACGGGACAGCTCGGCGATAGATATGCCCCAATCATGCTCGGCTTGGTGATGGCGCAACTCATCCGTTAGCTCGGTCACGATGGTAACCCCAATCACGACTAGGTCGGATGGGGTTAAGGGGCAATTGAGAGGGGAGATTTGCGCGTTAGTATGGCCGAGCTATGATAACGCCGATCATGACGAACCGCAAGTCGCCGAGCTGAAAACCGGCCAGACACGAACCAATGCTTGGCCGAGCTATAACGCGGCCGAGCGCGTAGCAGTGTCTGATGACCAAGCTAAGAGCAACTTGGGCTAGACCGTGCGTGCGGTTAGGGCCGGCACGCTTCTGACCGACTAGCCGAGGTAAGTGGTCTTCGTGTGACCGAGTATAGAGGTAGGACGGGTGGAGGCCGGCGTATCTCACAACCGGTCAATATCGGCTCGGCCATGAGTATCTCCCTTTAGCCCCTTCGCAAGGGGTAGTCCGGCGGTGCATAGCTCGGTTGCATGCATGTGATGGCAACTCTCTACAAGTGATAGGCCGATCGTGGTATTCTGGTCGAGTGTGCCACCTGGACCAATGGTGTGAGGGATAGAGGAAATCTGCTCCAAGCATACGCCAATACCGTTGGACAGTTCTGCGTGTACTAGTGGGAGGACTAAGCCTTCACACGCGTAAGGTGGTGAGAGGCGAGCACTGCCACCTGTCCTGGGAAGGACAGCAGAGGTAGTGCATGCATAATCTTGAGGCTGTATGGCCAGCCTTGAAATATGAAGGAGGACGAACGTTAGAGGTATGCAATTTCTTCCCCAAAAAGAATACTCTCTCTCTAACAGTCTTCTTCTTCTTCAAGTGGACTGACTTGATCGTCAGAGGGTCTATCCGGCACACTACCGCCGGGCAGCTCACCGTTTCTGTGTTGCCAGGTAGACGCCGTCAAGAGAAGCTTGGAGTACGAGGAGTACGGAAAGCAGAGGATATTTCGCCTCTGTACAATTGGTGCCGTCTGTGGGAACTCTTTGATACTTAACCCTTGTTCTTTGAGCTTCTTCGACCATTTCCATGGCCAACAACGGCGAAGCCTCACTGTCCGTCGTCGATGGCGTCACACCTGAGTATGTCCGCTTGAGAGAAGGCCCCCCGAATATTCCAACCATGGCGGACCTAGAGACTCATTCGCAAGGTGCGCGAGACAAACGCAGGAGGAGTACCGATCGCTCGCGGAGTCTAGAGGGCCGCCGACGCTGGGGGGAGTCCCATACGCAGCGCCTGGAGCACAAACTCAAGGACCAAGACGCCTTCATTCGCAAGATGGCGGCGGAGATGGAGCTGCTGAAACGCCAGATTAAAGGAAAGGGTGTTGCTAGAGAGGGCAACCTCAGTGAGCGCACCCCGTCCCCTCGTTATAGCAGTCGCCCCAGGGGAGGACTCACTCTCTCTCCATCACCAGGAACTATGGGGTTGGAGATTCTGACCAAAGAGAGGGCAGGTCCCTCTCTCATGACAGCACTTATCGCCCCTCACGCCCGGCGCCGACGTCGGGATCCTCTTTCTCCGCACGTTCCAGGGACTTGAGGGATGTATTGGAGGAGAGGGCGCACCGTCGGGAGGCTCGGAGAGTGTCGACATTACAGAGATTGAGCGCTCCAGTCCGTTGTAGTGAGGAAGTGGCGATGCCAGCCCCCAAAGTGATGGCCCCTGCGCTGGTGGACAAAGAGCTGGCACGACTTACAGCCACGCTGCTGTCTCCAGAGATTGAGAGTACACCACTCCCCGCCGGATTCCACCAGCCAAAGTTCACTTTGTACGACGGCAAGACAGATCCGTACATGCATGTGAGCCATTACCGGCAAGTGATGGCTAGCCACCGGCGCAACGACGCCTTGATGTGCCTCATATTCCCAGCAAGCTTGGGAGAGCTGGGTTTGAAGTGGTTCGAAAGGCTCCCGGAGGGGAGTATTAAGGGGTGGCAGCAACTAGCGGAAGCCTTCGTCACCAGATTCAAAACCAACACACGAACACCGAAGGAGGTCGACCATCTCCTGGGTGTCAAGATGGAGTCTGGATGTTTGTTGAAGGCATACAATGCGAAATACTGGAAAACTTACAATGAGATCCTCGACTGCCCCACCAATCTGGCGATCACTCAATACAAACGGGGTCTCCCAGTCGGACATAGGCTGCGAGATTCACTCACGATGTATCAACCCACGACCATAGAGTCATTGATACAGCGGATCAATGAGCACATTCGTGTGGAGGATGATGCCGCCTCAGCGGCTGACAAGGCTAATCCGATCGCGACAGACAGAAGGGTGGCGGGGAAAGTTCACTCGGTTGCATAGGAGGATAACCGCCCAAACAACCGGTCAAAAGATCAGCGCCATGGTTCAAACCGTGATGACAGAAACAAGGGCCGCCGAACCGACCGGGCTGACACTCCCCATGATGTAGTAGAGGATGCCAAAAGAAAATTAAAGGCACAGACTGGAATCACCACGGTGTTTAAAATCCCCATCTACCGCATTTTGAGCGAGATTCGAGGTGAACCCTTCGTTCGTTGGCCGGCCAAGTTGGGGAGTGCGCAGAGGGGCTTCAATTCAAAATATCGCTGCACCTTTCACGAAGAGCGGGGGCACCAAACAGAGGACTGCTTGCTGCTCAAACAACACTTAGAGGAGTTGGCGGCGGGGCATCTTGACCAATACATAGATGGGGGCATCAAGGCCACGCCAGCGGACCAAGTCGAGCCAAACGGCCTGGCCGCCCTAGAAGCGCCCCCGCAAGGTGTAATCAATGTCATCCATGGCATCATTAAACCGGCCAGGATCTGCGAGCTGAGAGGGATGATCAAGAAGGCCGAGCACATGAAGGAAGTGCTCTCTGTTCAGCCCGCTGTGAAGAAGGGAAAGACCGAAGAGAGAGACATCCTTTCATTCTCAACCAAGGACTTGGAAAGAGTTCAGATGCCGCACAATGATGCTTTAGTAGTCACTCTTCGCGTCAAAGACTTTGACATCAAGAGGATCTTGATCGACCAGGGGAGTTCGGTAGAAATTATGTATTATGACGTGTTTAAACAAATGAAGTTGGAAGACAAGGACTTGGCCCCCGCAATGTCCCCTTTGGTCGGCTTCAACTCACAGCCAGAATGGCCAATCGGAAAGATTATTTTTCCGGTCAAAACGGGATCGGTCGTAAAGCAAGTAGAGTTCTGGGTGCTCAAAGTTCCATCGACTTACAACTTGATCTTAGGCAGGGGTTGGCTGCACGCCATGCAAGTAGTTGCTTCGACCTTCCACCAAGTCATGCGCTTTCCGACACCAAGCGGACAATTAGAGGAAGTTTGGGGGGACCAGGTGATAGCGAAACAATGCTTCGTTGCGGTAAATGGCAGCCGAGCGGCCAAAGGGTTCGTCCAAATGATTGAAGGGCCCGAGGATAAAGAGGTCCTTGAAGACGTAGGAAGAAAGGCCGAGGAAAAGTCGGTCGAAGATTTGGTGGAAGTGCGCATTGACGAGAACGATCCAACTAAATTCTTCCTCTTGGGATCATCCTTGTCTAGCGCCGAGCAGATGGATTATGTCAACTTCTTGGTTTCCAATTTGGAGGCCTTTGCCTGGATGCCTTACGACATGCCTAGCATCGACCCGAGCTTCATTTGTCATCAGTTGAATGTCTTCCCCAATGCACGGCCAGTCATTCAAAGAACGCGCCACTCAGCCTTGCATCATGCTGAAGTAGTGGCAGAAGAAGTGAAGAATCTGTTGTAAGTTGGAGCCATATAGGAGGTGCAATACCCTCGGTGGATATCTAACACGGTGGTTGTTCCGAAGAAGAACGGCAAGTGACGAGTCTGCGTTGACTACAAGATCGTCAACCGAGCTTGCCCCAAGGATAACTTTCCCCTCCCACAAATCGACCAGCTGGTGGACTTAATCGCTTGCCATCAGAGGTTTAGCTTCCTGGACGCATATCGCGGCTACCACCAGATAGCCATGTATAAACCGGACAGAGAGATCACGTCGTTCACAACCCCCAGAGGCTTATATTGCTACAAAGTCATGCCGTTCGGACTAAAGAACGCCGGGGTGACTTTTCAACGGATGGTAACAAAGATGTTTGCCCCAATGCTGGGCCGCACCATAGAGGCCTACATCGACGATATGGTGGTGAAAAGTAAGGATAAAGCTCGGCACCTCTCCAACCTAGCGGAGATGTTTGCTATACTTAAACGCCACAGGCTTCGTTTGAATGCTTCCAAATGCACCTTCGGAGTCGGCACCGGGAAGTTTTTGGCTTTTCTGGTCACAAATCGAGGGATTGAAGCTGACCCGTCACAGATCAAGGCTATACAAGACCTGGAGCGTCCTAACTCCACGAAGGACGTGCAACATCTTGCCGGGATGGCAGCCACGTTGAACAGATTTATCAGTCGGTCTTCTGATCGATGCAGGCCCTTCTTTAAAACTCTGAAGTCCAAGTTCTTCTAGGATGACGAATGCGACCGCGCACTAGCAGACCTGAAAGCATATCTCTCCTCAGCCCCTATTTTGGTAACACCTCAGCCGGGCGAAGAGTTGTACCTTTACTTGGCTGTCTCTCAACACGCAGTCAGCGCGGTATTGGTTCGTGTTGAAGGTATCCAGCACCTACCGATCTTCTATGTAAGCAAGACTCTGCTCCCAGCCGAAACGAGATATCTTTCGTTGGAAAAATTGGCGCTGGCCCTAATGATGGCGTCAAGAAAGCTGGCATACTATTTTCATGCCCATACAATAGTTGTGTTAACCGAGTTCCCGCTCAAAGTGCTTTTCGAAAAGGCAGACTTCACTGGGAGAATTTTGAAATGGGCTGTGGAATTAGGGCAATATGACATCAAGTTCCGATCGCGCACCGCAATCAAGGCACAAGCACTTGCTGACTTTGTGGCGGAATTTGTCCCTGGGATGCATCCAGTCTGCCCAATTGATTTGGTTGGCGCGGATTTAGCACAACCCATGGTTCTGGCAACAAAAACAAGTGTTGGTGCGCAAGAGGAGGAAGGGCAAAGAGCGACCGAACTAGCGAAGCCGAACGACTCGATGAAGAAGGAAGTCAACCATGACGAGAAAAGAGACCAGAATGAGCCAACCAGAGACTTGGAATTGAGAAGCTCCCAGAACCCCTCTGATTGCTGGAAGCTATTTATCGGCGAGATGTGGAAGCTCTTCGTTGATGGGGCGTCCAACAGACATGGGGCCGGGCTGGGCATCGTGCTGAACTCGCCGGACGTGCTGATCATCAAGCAGGCAATTACACTCGGCTTCCCAGCTTCCAACAACGAGGCTGAGTATGAGAATGAAAACCACAGCCCTTATGGTATTTAGTGATTCCAAGTTGGTGGTCAATCAGGTCTCAAGGGAGTATGAGGCAAAGGACGAAAGAATGGCCAAGTATCAGGCGCTGGTACGCGCAGAGATCAAGAAGTTCGCTGCAATAAGGATGGAACAAATCGACCGCGAGGAAAACAATGCGGCTGATGAATTGGTCGGACTTGCTTCTGCTCAGACAGCTTTTCCTAACCCCTTGATGATAGAATTTTTACCCCGGCCAAGCATTGAGGAACCAGAATCTGCCGAGGTACTCTGCACCGACTTGGGCCATTCTTGGATGGATCCTATCATTGCCTTCCTGAAAGATAGAATTTTACCAGAAGAAAAGAAGGCGGCACACAAGATCCGGGCAAAGTCAGAGCGGTTTTGGCTCTCCCCGTCCGGGGCCTTGTACAAGAAGTCTTTCACCGGACCGTATTTGAAATGTGTCCACCCCACCAAGGTGGAGGCTTTCCTCTATGAGATACATGAGGGCATCTGTGGCAGCCATACTGGGGGCAGATCCTTGGCTTATCAAGCAATTTCTCAGGGTTATTGGTGGCCGCGCATGCAGGCAGATGCGCAAAAATATGTTCGCAGGTGCGAGAAGTGTCAAAAGTTCGCCCACCAGATCCACCAACCGGCTAGAGATTTGCTCCCTCTCACAAGTCCTTGGCCGTTCGCGCTTTGGGGGTTGGATATTGTTGGGCCACTCCCAGCTGCACCGGGCAACCGCAAGTTCTTCATCGCCGCCACCGACTATTTCACTAAGTGGGTTGAGGCCGAGCCACTAGCGACCATAAGGGAAAAAGACGTGAAGAAGTTTGTATGGCAAAACGTCATCACCCATTTCGGTATACCCAAGGCCCTCATCTCGGATAATGGCACTCAATTTGATGGTAAACTCTTTCGCAGATTTTGCGAGGAGTTGAAGATCGAGTTCTATAATTCGACGCCGGCCTATCCTCAGTT
This sequence comes from Camellia sinensis, assembly GCF_004153795.1. NCBI lineage: Eukaryota > Viridiplantae > Streptophyta > Magnoliopsida > Ericales > Theaceae > Camellia > Camellia sinensis. Next base: position 1,560,692 of record NW_021025173.1, on the reverse strand, counting down.
AAATGGTCAAGCAGAGGTCTCAAACAAGACCATCCTGGACGGGCTGAAGAAGCAGCTTGAGAAGGCTAAGGGCAAGTGGGCTGAAGAACTCCCTAATGTGCTCTGGTCATACCGCACTACGCCAAGGCGGTCAACCGGGAAAACACCATTCGCTTTGGCCTATGGCATGGAGGCCGTCATCCCGTTGGAAATTGGCATGCCAACTATCCGCTCTGAAAGTTTCCAGCCGGATTTGAATAATGAAGCGGTGGCATTGGAGTTGGACCTTGCCGAAGAAAGGAGGGAGCGAGCATTGATCCACATAGCGGCTTATCAACAAGAACTCTCCAAAAAGTACAACAAGGCTGTGCACCCCAGGCTGTTCAAGATTGGGGACTGGGTATTAAGAAAGGTGCTTGGCAACACAGTGGTCCCTGGCGAAGGAAAGCTCGGTGCAAATTGGGAAGGACCATACAAGGTGATTGGTCTTGCTGGTAAAGGGGCATACCATCTAGAAGATATAGATGGCAAGGCTGTCCCCAGACCATGGAATACGGCCAACCTTAAGGTCTTTTACTTTTAAGATGTAATTTGCTTGTGTTGTTTATCTTTTTTAGACCTTTAGCCTTTTGGCACTTAATGTAAAAGATAGCAATGCTTTTGTAATGAAAAATAGCCCTCTTGTTGTTTGGTATTACACCTTTGTACAATGAATTCGCAAGGACGCAAGGCAATTATGAATGCCAGCGGCAAGAAGACCGACCTGAATGGGACCGGACTGATTCCCACTCGCCGGAATGGAAGCAGATCGCACAAACAGTTGCATTGTCCAACGACGTAATTGGCGTATGGACTAATTCGCATTGGGACCGAGCTGAATATGCTCGCCCGGTCGAAATGTTGGCGTTATGGCCAAACTGAAACATTGGTGTTTTGCCCAATGTAAGGGCCGAGCTGATTTCGCTCGGCCCAGACGGTGTATTGGTGTCTTGTCCAATATGGAAAACGAGCCGATAAAAAGCCGAGCTGACTTTGCTCGGCGGAAAAGAAATGTTGGCGACATGACCAACCTAAATGAAACATTGGTGTTTTGCCCAATGTAGCGGCCGGGTTGACTTTGCTCGGCCATATTTAGCATGTTGGTGTTTTGTCCAACTAATGAGAAGCTGAGCTGAAATTGCTCGGCAGAAGTGAAATGTTGACGATCTACCCAACTGAAAGGGCAAGCTAGTTTTTGCTCGGCCACGTTAAAGTACTGGAATTTTGTAAAGTTTGAAAACCCATCAAGGCCGAGCTGATTTTGCTCGGCCGCGTTCATGAGCCCTTAATTTCGAGCCGAGCATATTTTGCTCGGCATTTTAAAAGGTGCATTTGAAATTCCAAAGGAGCCGAGCTGCTAGTTGAAGTTTGAACGCGTTTATGGAAATTTTGCACGTCGACGTCAAAAAGCAATAGAAGTTAAACGGGCAAAAAGTTGAAATTTCATTGATTAACGAAATTGCGTTACAATTGTAGGGCCCTAGCCCGGTTACATTGAACAAAAAACATGAAACGAAAATAAAGCAAGAAATGGGAGGAGGCATTTCAGTCCAGTTCCAGATCAACCGTCTGCTCGGCGACCTCCAGAGCCTGCGCCGCCACCTCAAGATTGTGCTCGGGCAGGCTTACTTCCAACTCATCATCCGCGACCTCCACCGCGGTAACCTCCCGATCGGCTACTTGATCTTCAACATCCTGAGACGCTTCAGGAGAAGTTTGCTCGGCTTGTTGTGCGGCGGCGGCTTCTTCTGCGGCTTCCTTTTTCGCCTCCTCTATGAGCCTCTTCTGCGCGGTGCTCGCATAGGCCTGCATATAGTGCGGTATGAAGGCCGTAGGCGGATGCAGGAACATGTCAGCATCCTGACCAAGGCCAACTTTCTCCACGGCAGCTTTCCAGCCACACTGGAAAAAGATGTCCTTGGTCGCCTGCACCTGCCGTTCATACGTTCTTTCACCTTGCGCATAGCCCTTGTCTTCGGCGTCGCTAACCGCCTTATCTTTCTCCTCTTTGTGGGCATCACGCAGCTTCCTCAGCTCGGCGAGATACCGGGCTTTGGTCGACTTCACAGCCCGATGTTTGTCCGCTTCAGCTCGGTCGACCTTTTGGCTCAGGTTATCTCGTTCGGCCTCAACCGTTTCCTGCGCGGCCTTAAGCTTCGCTATCTCGGCCTTTTGGGCCTTGTTCTCCGCTATTGCATCCTGCAGGCTCTGCCGCACCTTGATCATGCGGTCGTGGGCCAAATAGTTCTTTTGTGCGGCCTGAAAACAAGCGTGAGATGGTTGGTATCCGGTGAACCGAGCAAAAACCGAGCAAACAGTTCGACGTAAAAAATTGAGAACTTACCAGCACTATGGATTTCGCCGCCGAGCGGAGGACCTTGAGGTCGGAAAGCTCGTCGTGTTTTTTCATATCGGCGGGCAAGATCAACCCCTTGGTCAAATTGAAACCAAGCGAGTAGTCCTTGTTCACGTAGACAGAGTCTTCAGCAGAAACTGCTCGGCCCTGGTATTTGAACTCGGGCGCCCAGACCGGGGGGGTGGCTGGGCCCTTGGACTTGCCGGTCTGTGGTTGCTCGGTCTAGTTCCCAAGCTCGGTGGAGACGCCATCGGTAGAGTCTTCATCAGCCAGACGTGGCCCGGTTTGCTCTTTCCTTGGCCGCTTCTTGGACCGACCAACCGGTTGCTCGCTGGCGAGCGCCAGTACTGCCCCTTATTGCCCGGTGGGTGTGGAGGATGTCCCCTCGGTCGCCTCTGGTTTTTGGGACTCGTCTTCTTCCCCGGTGATCATGGACTTGATGGCCCTGATTTTTGCCATTTCTTGCTCGGCGGTGAGTGGAACAAGCCTGATCGGTGATAGGTTTGGATCCGGTTCTGGGGTTGGCGCATGCAGAAAATTGGTAACCCGGCTCTTGCGCGGTGCGGTGTAGTGGTAGGTCTGTTCGAAGCCGAGCAGTTTCGAAGCCTCCCTCTCCTCGGTAGGATGGCACAGCAGGACTCTGATGGCCTCTTGGTTGGCCCGATAGTAGTCGGCTGCTAGGTGCTTATCTGCAAAAAGAAGACAAGTGTTAGATCGGCATGGAAAGTAATTGATGCATAAAGAAAATAGCGCGGTCAGCCGAGCGACTCACCGGCACTGCCAAAATCCTTTCTAATATACTATCCCGGTATGGGTGCCTCGGTGTCCTCATAGCTACTGGACACCCACAAGAAGTCGTCGTCGTTGGTCTCCTTGTCCGGGTTGCCCTCTATTAGCTTTGCTCGGCCCTTCTTGACTTTGAGGTACCAGCAAAGCCCACTCTTGTTTCTACTTAGACTATACTGATGGAAAATTTCGGCCAGACCGAGATTTAGACCGAGCCTCCGGTTCAGCTCGGCGACCCCGTTTATTATTTTGTAAGTGTTATTTGAAACTTGGGTCGGGCAAAGCCTTGTCTACCTCAAAAATTCACAGATCAAGGGTTGAACTAGGAAACGGAGCCCTCCCTCTACTATTGATACGACAGTAAAGGGGCACCGGTCTAGATCCCCCCAAGGGGTGTCTCCCTTTTTGGCGAGCTCTAAGACGATGTCATCTAGGATGTTGTACTCCCTTCGAAACTCCGCCATCGCGCCGGGCGAGCTAACCATAAATCGGTACTTCCCCATTTATCTCGGTTTTATTTGGTTTATTGACTATCTCGGTCAAAAAGGATGGTGTATTTGCTAGGACCTTAAGCTCCACCAATGATGGTTCTGGACTGGCCTGGACGGTCCTAGTGTGTTCTGCATTATTAAAAATAATTTCCAAGGGTTAGCACGGCAAAAATTGCGCGGCTCTTATTGCAACTAGCTCAATGAAAGGGTGTTTGGCTGGTTCGACCCCTACCTCGGCTAGGCTACTTGTCGATTTCCTAGTTTAGTTCTAACTCTCCGCATCTGGCTCAGTCAAGGTCCAAGAAGGAGATCCTAACAAAGTTATAGCTCGGTCGGTTCTACTTGACGAACTAACTCGGTCAAGGCCCAAGTAACGACCAAGTTTTCGCCCGGTTCAATTCTATTACCGGTTTAATTGGTAGTTCGGCTCGGCTACAGCCTCTACAAGAAGCCACAAACCAGTTTTTGCTCGGCCGAAGTGTCATTTATGGATCTAAACGAGCGTTTAGCTCGGTTCTACCTAGATTCAAACTGTTCATCCTAGAAATAGGACGAACTCGTTCGAACCCAAGAGAAACGAGGGGCAGCCTCATCCATTCCTACTGTTTTTGTTCGCCCTAGGGTGTGCAAGATCTAAGCAAGGGAAAGCAACTCTAATGGCCCCGAGTATAAACATGGAGAATACAAGCGCAAAAAAGTGAAAAACTTGAGGAACTCGAGTACGAGAGTTTGGAGAAAGGGTAAGAGGACTTACCAAATACCAGATGCAAGAGCAGGGCCTCTCGAACTTGGTTGTGACCTTACGAGAAACAAAAAATGGAAACGGAGGCAGGTGAGACGCAATGGCAGTGAGGGGAAGTTCTCAGATAGTATGGAAACTAGGGTTTAGGGTGTGTGTGGAAGAGACGGTGAAAAGTGAACGGTTTTAGGCCCTTCGTTGGAATACGAAAGAGGGGGGAACGAACCCCAAACGGCTGCGCCGTTTGAATTCTGTGCGTGCAGGACAGCTGGCTGCACGACCCAATGGCGTGAAGCCGTGTGGCACTGGAAACGCGGCTGTCAGTACGGCTGTACGACCTTTGATGAAACTGCGGAGAAAATGGCCGACCAAACGGGACAGCTCGGCGATGGATATGCCCCAATCATGCTCGGCTTGGTGATGGCGCAACTCATCCGTTAGCTCGGTCACGATGGTAACCCCAATCACGACTAGGTCGGATGGGGTTAAGGGGTAATTGAGAGGGGAGATTTGCGCGTTAGTACGACCGAGCTACGATAACGCCGATCATGACGAACCACAAGTCGCCGAGCTGAAGACCGGCCAGACACGAACCAATGCCTGGCCGAGCTATAACGCGGCCGAGCGCGTAGCAGTGTCTGATGACCAAGCTAAGAGCAACTTGGGCTAGACCGTGGGTGCGGTTAGGGCCGGCACGCTCCTGACCGACCAGCCGAGGTAAGTGGTCTTCGTGTGACCGAGTATAGAGGTAGGACGGGTGGAGGCCGGCGTACCTCACAATTGGTTAGCCTAATGAACCAGTCAATATCGGCTCGGCCATGAGTATCGCCCTTTGGCCCCTTCGTAAGGGGTAGTCCGGCGGTGCATAGCTCGGTTGCGTGCATGTGATGGCAACTCTCTACAAGTGATAGGCCGGTCATGGTATTTTGGTCGAGTGTGCCACCTGGACCAATGGCGTGAGGGATAGAGGAAATCTGCTCCAAGCATGCGCCAATACCGTTGGACAGTTCTGCGTGTACTGGTGGGAGGACTGAGCCTTTACACGCGTAAGGTGGTGAGAGGCGAGCACTGCCACCTGTCCTGGGAAGGACAGCAGAGGTAGTGCGCGCATAATCTTGAGGCTGCATCGCCAGCCTTGAAATATGGAGGAGGACGAATGCTAGAGGTATGCAATTTCTTCCCCAAAAAGAATACCCTCTCTCTAATAGTCTTCTTCTTCTTCAAGTGGACTGACTTGATCGTCGGAGGGTCTATCCGGCACACCACCGCCGGGTAGCTCACCGTTTTTGTGTTGCCAGGTAGACGCCGTCAAGAGAAGCTTGGAGTACGAGGAGTACGGAAAGCAGAGGATATTTCGCCCCCGTACATCAAGGTTTCATTTTCTTTTGATAAATTTGAAATCACTTTCTTTTGACAGTTACTTTTTAAACTAAGTTTCTTAAATTCAACATGTAATTCATCAAAAGCATGTTATAATTCATCAAATGTAAGCATGTAATTCATCAAATGTAAAAGATTCGTCATTTACCTCATCTTCGTTTCCAAGTGCCATTAAGCATAAGTTTTCAACCTCAGTTTTGCAAACTTCGGTTTCTAAGTTACTTTCATTGCTATCTTTTTCCCATGTTGCAATCATGGTTTTCTTCTTGTCCTTTTTGAATTGTTTCTTAAGTTCCGGACATTCTAAATTGTAGTGTTCAGGTTTGTTGCATTCGTAGCAGGTAACTTCATATTTTTTGTGATTTTTCCCTTTTGGAAAATCTCTGTTGTTGAAGTCGTTTCTGAAAAAATTTCGCACGCCTTCTTTCTTTTTCACAAACCTTTTGAACTTCTTAGTGATGAATGCCATTTTCTCATCATCATCATCTGAATCATCTTCCTTATCCTCTTGATGTTTCAAAGTGGATTTGAAAGCTATTTCTTTCTTGTTGTTGTTGACCTCTTCCTTCTTTCCTTCTTACATTATGAGCTCATGCGTTAAGAGCGATCTCATTAGCTAGCCTGGATTTAGGTTTTATAAGTCTCTGGCTTCTGAGATTGCAATGACTTTTGTCTTCCAACATTTTGGCAATTACCTAAACACTTTTCTTACAATTTCAAAATTAGTATATATTTTACCAAGAGAGGTTAAACCATTTATAATATCAGTAAAGTGAGTAAATATTTGAGTAATAATTTTATTAGGCTTCATCTTAAAAAGCTCATACTTGTGGACTAGCAAGCAAACTCTGAACTCTTTAACTTGTTCAATTCCTTCATGAGTCACTGTGAGTTTATTCTAAATTTCTTTTGCAATCTTACATACAGAAATTCTATTGAACTCATTGACATCTAAGGCACAGTACAACATATTTGTGGCTTTAACATTGACTTGAGTTGTTCTTGTATCAGATTCAGTCCACTTATTAACGATTTGCCGGATTTGGACTCTTTGGTTCAGACTTAGAACCGTGACAAAATTTGAGAGTCCTGAGCTGTAGTGACCCCAAATGAACGGAACGGGAGCTCGTTCCTCCCGGGAGCGTTCGGGGACGTCTACAGTATGGTCATCCTAGTTTTCCAATAGCTAAAGTTGGTGCCGCTAAATAATGGTGGTCTATTAGATACTTGTCCCTCAGGTAAAGAATAGTTAGAGGTTGTCATAATCTACTCTAAGACGGTTAAGTCACAAAAAATAGAGTTCTTGCTCTGATACCAATTGTTATCCCAGATAGGCAACCCAAAAGGGGGTAAATTGGGTTATTAAAAACAATTTCACGATGTTAAATATAGTAATCTAAATATTCAAAATTTAACAAATAAAAACAAAGCAATAATAATCAATATAAAAATAAAGGAGATAGGGAGAAAAAATCAAACACATAGATTTACAGTGATTTGGCATGTCGGATCTACGTCCACTCCTCAAGGATCCTCCTAAAAAATTTCTTCACTATCAAAATGAATCAATACAGCACCAAAGCTTCACCAAGCTTGTGGATTTTACGCAGGTCTTACTCTTATCTGTTGAGCCTCACTTAACAATAAATGTCTCACCCTTACAGAATTTCTCTCACAAAATAATCAATAAAGATAAGAGGTATTTCAACCCTCTTTTACAATAATTTTCTTAGAAAGAGTAGATATGGAAGTGTAAGAATAAAGACAACACTTAGATCTGAAAGTGAAAGAACAAAGTACAAAATACACTCAAAATTTTGGAGCACACAGATTTTTTCTCTTCAAGTTCTTAAATTTTCTCCATTCAAAACACTTCTATTTATACTAAAAAATATACTCGTTGGGAGAGGAGACACTCCTCTTGACAGAACAGACGCTCCCGGTGCTCTTTAATATCAAATAGACAACAAAACATAATGATTAAAATGATGACAAAAGTAAAGCCATCTTTTTCCCTTTTTCAAACATGGAGTTGAAGCAAACCTATCGAAAGTTTGATTATATTAAATAAAATATAATATAAAAATCAATCATTTTCTTGCCATCAATATATTTGAATATTATATATATAATATAATAACAATATAAATCATATTTTGAAGGATGCACAGTTTAATCAAATTTTTTTGTAACCAATGCAATATATTTTGTGTCTAATGATTGTAAATAAATTTGAATTCGGTGCAACATGTATCAAAAAGATATAATACATTTTTATATTCAGTGTCAAATTATTATAACATATGTGAATTAAAAAATCACAATTTATCAAATAATATTTTAGACATCATCAAAATTAAACAACATGATTAACAATAATCATTAAGTCTTTAAATAAATTCTTCACATCTTCCAAAAGTGAACTTTCTTGATGGATTCCAAGATTGTAGGTTTCGGTGGATTTTGAAGTCATTGGCGTTGTGGTGATTTGACAACCATGGCAGATATCTAGTGGAGATTGCGGAAGTACCTGTAGAGTGAGCAAAGACGTGTGATGGTGAGTGGACTCGTGTTGCCTAGATTGGCTTTTGTAAGATATTTCTTATACTACTTTTCTTGCATAGTGGATTATTCGTTTGACCAAGGGCCCGCGGTTTTTTATCACAAGTTGGTGGATTCCAGTTGTGATTTTTCCACGTAAAAAATATCTTGTGTCGTGGATTGATTTTCTCTTACTCTTTCTTATCTATTTTGATCGTGGTTGCATTAATTTTTAATTAGATTGCCTAAATCAATAATTACGTTAAACGGGACGCATCAAGATTTTTCAAAAGTATTTTCCGCATAAATCTAGATTTTTCAATATTCATAAGTCTTAAGTATTTTTTTTTTTAATGTATTTACCCACCATTTTGATTGGGCTTTTTTGTGGAACGATCATTTATTATTGACAATGATACTGATAAATTTATCAAAACGATAAATGATTGAAATATTTTTTTTATTAGTTTTGATTTATTTTTAGTTTATTTGTGTTATTTTATATTAAAATATAATGTAAGAAAGGTAAATAGTTGAATTATATTTTTTTTAAAAATATTTTTCCAATGAAAAAAAAAAAAGATAAATAAATTCGATTCACAGACTGACTCGCAACTGTCTATATAAATAAGGGATTTTTGATGAAAAGCCCCTCCCATTGGGCCTATTTTGTGTGAGGCCCACGGAATTAAACAATGACTCCAAAAGCCCCTCAATTAAAAAAATGTCATGATTGACTGAAATGTCCTTCCATATAAGTGGGGAAATATAAAATAATTAACAGTAAAAATTTCTAATTAAGAAGAAACTCTAATTGAGAAATTAATCAATTAAACAAAAGCAAAACAAATTAATCAACAAATTAACATATCTAATTGAGAAGAAAAACTTCTAAAACTCGATCAACAATCACAAATCTCAATGAAACTCTCGTTTAATTGAGAGTGTTCGATCGTCGGCGACGAGATCGTTTATTGTTGACCAAGTGAGAGATCTTTGGCTGCGTGATCTTTTGATTTGGAGATCGTCTTCATCGATTTCGTTCCTGCGAGATCTTCAGCTCAGATTTCAAATATTTCAAATGTCTGATACGTATATATAGAAGGGTAATATTGTGATTAAAAAAAATAGAAATTATAAAATGTCCTTATTAAGGTAAGCATTTCCTACTCAGGGGCTTTTTGAAAGAAAATTGATTGTGTTATCCTTTACCCTAATAAAAAGGCCCAAAAGAGGGGTTTCACCAAAAATTCCTATAAATAAGGGATTTTTGGTGAAAAGCCCCTCTCATTGGGCTTATTTTGTGTGAAGCCCACAGAATTAAACAATGACTCCAAAAGCCCCTCAATTAAAAAAATGTCATGAATTGACTGAAATGTCCTTCCATATAAGTGGGGAAATATGAAACAACTAACAGTAAAAATTTACTATCAATCAAAGTAAAATTTTGCTGTCACTATCAAAGTAAAATTTTACTATCACTATTAAAGTAAAATTTTACTGTCACTACAAGTCCAAAAGTCAATTTATGTTGGTAAAATTTTACTGTGGTTTAGTGTAATATTGTACTATATTTTAGAGTTAAATTTTACTATTAGGTTTGCCAAAGATTGACAACTCATATTTTACTTAAGGAGGGTAGACTGTAAGAACCCACATTTTTTATCTTAATCATGTTCATGAGCATTTGTATGATTATGACTTGTTTAGCTTGCATGTGTATGTTGTGATTTGTTTTGCTTGAGCTAATGCGATCCATGTCTTGATTTGAAGCCTTGTGAATTGTCTAAGTGTAGTATGCTTGTCTTATTCCTTCCTTGATGTGAAACTTAGGTTACGCCTTGCCTGAGTTATGCTAGCCGACGTTATTCCAATGCCGAGGTCATCCTTAGTCTAGTAGTGGTATCTTGGAACCCCTTGTTGATCTCCGTCCTTGCCTCGACCACGTTAGCCGAGATGTCACCTTGCACCTCAGTGATCTCGTCCTGGAGCGGTATGACCTAGGCCGAGGTGTGGCGCATCTAGGCCAAGATGTGGCACAGCTTAGTCAAGTGTTGTCCTTCCTAGCCGAGGTCATTGTCACCTTAGTTGCCGAAGTCCTTTGTTAGCCGATGTCACCCCTTGCCGGAGTGCCATTCCGTGTAGCTTGTTAGATACGCCTTGTTGCTAGCCGATGTCATAGCCTGTCAGAGAGCCCATACCGCTTTGCTTGTTGAACACCCTTCCACCATGCTTTGTCTGGCCTGTCAGCCACCTTTTCAGGATGAACCCAACCAGTCGCCACCACGTGTCTCAGCAGAGGGTTAACCCCAGAACCGGGTATAGAAAACTATCATTTGGTATCATAAACTTGATTTACTCGGAATTTACTAAGTAATTTACTTTGCAATTTACTGGATAATATTCTGAGTAATTTACTGAGAATTCAATAAGTAATTTACTGAGATTTTATTGTGTAATTTACCATGAAATTATGAAAAACCCCTTTGCATTTTTGGCTTGTTGGCCTTAAGTGTGTGAGTGTGTAGCATGCATTACTTGCTTTATTTTAATGGTTTGGCACCATTTATAGCATCATTTCAGTCCCCTTAGCATGCTTGTATGCTTGCCTTGGATGCCTCTTTGATGCCTTATGAGCTTGTGTGGTATGCTCCTTGAAAGTGCATTTGTGCATGCTTTTGAATTCAAGCCATTTAGATGCTATCTAAGTGGTCTTTTGGGCTTTGTTTTATGTGCTAAAACTCTGTTTTTGGTCATTTAAGTCTTGCCATGTGTGGTCATATCAAGTGTAGTTCAATACTTCATTAGCTTGCCTTGAATGCTTGGGCCATTTGTTGCATGTTTAGCCTATCTTGTTTGCTTGGTTTGGCACCATGTTCTTGCATGATTTTCAGAGCTTAATGCATGCCCCATGTCCATGATTATCCCCTTTTAAGTGTGCTTAAAAGATGCCCTTTGATGCTTAAGTGTTTAGGCCTTAACATGTGCATGTGTGTATGTGTGTTTGGTCCCATCTTCTTAAGCTTTGGCCACTGTTTTGGACCTAACTTAGAGCTGTCCAATTAGTGTAAGTCCATCCCTTGCATGCCATTCAAGTGCTATTACATTATCTCATGTGTTGCATGCTTTGGTTGCATGTGTTGCATGCTTGAAATCATTTGCATTTGGCATGCATTCCCTTGGTCAAGTTGCTAGCATGTCGCATGGTTAGATTGCATCCTGCATGCTCTAAGTAGTTTTTATAGTTGTGGCATGCTTGTTTGCCTTGTTGCTTAGGTTGTGTACCTAATGTGCATTGCATGTTTGCATGCTCCCTTTTATACCATGTTGCATGTTAGTTAACATGCTTAGGTTGCATTGAACATGCATGCCTTGTCCCTTGATTTAGTGATAGGGATTGGGCCCTTATGTGTTTGCGTGCATTACATTTGAAATCAAAGTGCACACTTGATTCTTTGGGCCATCACGTATTGAAATGCGCAATTGATGGTCCGAGAACCAAGGATCATGTCCCTTTGAGTCATACACATGATAAGGGATAGGATTGGTGCATACATTGCTTGAAATTGCATTGCCATGCTATGCCTTGCCCTCTGCTGCTGTCAATTGCAGGTTCTGCAGACATTATTTGCCGACCGGCAGTATTTAGTGCCGACCGGCAATCCATTGGTGGCCGATAGCTTCACCAACAGCCGATGATCACATACCACTGCCGGTGGCTATTCTACTCAGCCGGTGGGGTCTCCCAATGTCCAAGGAAGCAATTCTGAGACTTTGGCAGTCTTCAAAGAGGCAGAGCTGGGAAAACAGGGGCGGCCTATGCATGGCAGTGCACTTCCGAGCAAGACCCGAGCACGCGCGCATCGGACTCTCTTCCCGAGCCCCCCATTTATTGCTTTCCTTATGCTTAGTTAATTTGTTAGTTAATTAGGTGATTTGTAATAATTAATTAGCTTGCGAGTTAGTTAATTTGTATTATTCTTTCGGTCCCTCCGAGCGAGAGCAAATTTGTAATAAGTGTGGGTGAGTGTGTGCATGTCTTCCAACCCCCACTTCTTTCTCTCTTCTACTTACCTGCTTCGACGGTTAGTAATAAGACATGTTTAATTTAGCATACCTTATGCTATGCATGCGTGCATCATTCATCAGTATTGCATGCACCGGGCTCGGCACATCATGCTAACTGCATCAGTATTTCAAATCTAACTTGAATACATGCTACTTGTGCATTTTCACATGTCATTCATAGAATAGCTGAGCCTACTCTAGTGACATTCCGTATGCGTTGCATTAGACATTTAAACATGGACTTGGATCATGCATTGATTGCTAACGAGTTCCTTGTTTTGGCACAGAGTAAGATGTAAGTATTTATGCTTTAGCATCCTCGCATGCGTGTGGGTGTTGCCATGATAGCATGATTACCATGTGGCTAGATGCTTATGTGATAAACTGTTTGAATGTCTGTGGGTGAAGGTTGGATTGTCTGAGTTTGGAAAAACTCGTTGAAATCCGTATTTTAGCCTACTTCTGAGTAGCAAATTCCAAAGTGTTTTTTTTTTTTCAAGACAAACGAATATGCAATGCTTATTTCCAAATTAGGTAATCTAGTCTATATTTGTTTGCTGTGCGCATAACATAGTAATTCTAGGCTAATAACTGGAATAAGAACACATAACGTTTTCAAAAACGGATATCACGGTTAGTAGAGGCCGATCTTCGGATCAGGCGAGAGGGGGTGCTCATAGCTGACCTTCCCCAATCGTACCCAAGTTCCCGAGCCGAGGCAACTTTGGTGATGACGGACACGTGGCCTTTGGCACTGAGTCAGGGTTTCCTAAATTCCCCCATTAAAATATTTAGGTGGCGACTCTGTATCTGGCAAAGCAGTCCATGTTTGGCACTTCTTTTCAAAAATCTGTTTTCTCAAAACGATTTGCCGGATTTGGACTCTTTGGTTCAGATTTAGAACCGCAAACAAAATCGAGTCCGAACTGTAGCGCGGGGTCCCTCACGGGCGCTTGTCTACACAATCAAAGTAAAATTTTACTGTCACTATCAAAGAAAAATTTTACTATCACTATCAAAGTAAAATTTTACTGTCACTACAAGTCCAAAAGTCAATTTATGTTGATAAAATTTTACTGTGGTTTAGTGTAACATTGTACTATATTTTAGAGTTAAATTTTACTATTAGGTTTGCCAAAGATTGACAACTCATATAGTGTGTCACCAACACAACTTGAGACATGAATATAAAAGTAAAATTTTACTCTATATAAAAGTAAAATTTTACTCTGTATAAAAGTAAAATTTTACTCTGAAATAAGAATAAAATGTTATACTCTGAATTTAAGAGTTAAATGTTACCTCCTGAATTTAAAAGTAAAATTTTACTCTGTATAAAAGTAAAATTTTAATCTGAATAAGAGTAAAATGTTACACTCTGAAATTAAAAGTAAAATTTTGCTCTGTATAAAAGTAAAATTTTACTCTGAAAAACTAGTAAAATGTAAGACTCTGCACAAAAGTAAAATGTTAGACTCTGAATCTAAAAGTAAAATGTTACTCTGCACAAAAGTAAAAAAGCAAAGGCAGTGTTTGTAGCGGCTGAAGTGTTTGGCAATGACCACCTCTTGACAGTAAAAGTTTACTGTCATTCTAACACCGGGGTAAAATTTTACTCTAATTCTCTCAAACAAAAAACAAAGCAATAGAACCAGAGTAAAATTTTACTTTCATTATCTGAAACAAAAAACAGAGCAATAGAACCAGGGTAAAATTTTACTTTGGTTCTGTCAAATGAAATCAGATCAAAAACAACAAAAATAAATCCAAAAATAAAATAAAATAAAATAAACAAAAACAAAACAAATTGATCAACAAATCAAGATATCTAATTGAGAAGAAAAACTTTTAAAACTCGATCAACAATCACAAAACTCAATGAAACTCTCGTTTAATTGAGAGTGTTCGATCGTCGGCGACGAGATCGTCTATTGTTGACCAAGTGAGAGATCTTTGGCTGCGAGATCTTTTGATTTGGAGATTGTCTTCATCAATTTCGTTCCTGCGAGATCTTCAGCTCAGATTTCAAATATTTCAAATGTCTGATACGTATATATAGAAGGGTAATATTGTGATAAAAAAAATAGAAATTATAAAATGTCCTTATTAAGGTAGGCATTTCCTACTCAGGTGAGTGGACTCGTGTTGCCTAGATTGGCTTTTGTAAGATATTTCTTATACTACTTTTCTTGCATAGTGGATTATTTATTTGACCAAAGGCCCGTGGTTTTTTATCACAAGTTGGTGGATTCCAGTTGTGATTTTTCCACGTAAAAAATATCTTGTGTCGTGGATTGATTTTCTCTTACTCTTTCTTATCTATTTTGATCGTGGTTGCATTAATTTTTAATTAGATTGCCTAAATCAATAATTACGTTAAACGGGACGCATCTAGATTTTTCAAAAGTATTTTCCGCATAAATCTAGATTTTTCAATATTCATAAGTCTTAAGTATTTTTTTTTTTTTTTTATTTATTTACCCACCATTTTGATTGGACTTTTTTGTGGAACGATCATTTATTATTGACAATGATACTGATAAATTTATCAAAACGATAAATGATTGAGATATTTTTGTTTATTAGTTTTGATTTATTTTTAGTTTATTTGTGTTATTTTATATTAAAATATAATGTAAGAAAGGTAAATAGTTGAATTATATTTTTTAAAAAAAATATTTTTCCAATGAAAAAAAAATGATAAATAAATTCGATTCACAGACTGACTCGCAACTGTCCATATAAATAAGGGATTTTTGGTGAAAAGCCCCTCCCATTGGGCCTATTTTATGTGAGGCCCACGAAATTAAACAATGACTCCAAAAGCCCCTCAATTAAAAAAATGTCATGATTGACTGAAATGTTCTTCCATATAAGTGGGGAAATATGAAACAATTAACAGTAAAAACTTCTAATTAAGAAGAAACTCTAATTGAGAAATTAATCAATTAAACAAAAACAAAACAAATTAATCAACAAATCAACATATCTAATTGAGAAGAAAAACTTCTAAAACTCGATCAACAATCACAAATCTCTATGAAACTCTCGTTGAGAGTGTTCGATCGTCGGCGACGAGATCGTCTATTGTTGACCAAGTGAGAGATCTTTGGTTGCGAGATCTTTTGATTTGGAGATCGTCTTCATCGATTTCGTTCCTGCGAGATCTTCAGCTCAGATTTCAAATATTTCAAATGTCTGATACGTATATATAGAAGGGTAATATTGTGATAAAAAAAATAGAAATTATAAAATGTCCTTATTAAGGTAGGCATTTCCTACTCAGAGGCTTTTTGAAAGAAAATTGATTGTGTTATCCTTTACCCTAATAAAAAGGCCCAAAAGAGGGGTTTCACCAAAAATCCCTATAAATAAGGGATTTTTGGTGAAAAGCCCCTCCCATTGGGCTTATTTTGTGTGAAGCCCACAGAATTAAACAATGACTCCAAAAGGCCCTCAATTAAAAAAATGTTATGAATTGACTGAATGTCCTTCCATATAAGTGGGGAAATATGAAATAATTAACAGTAAGAATTTACTATCAATCAAAGTAAAATTTGACTGTCACTATCAAAGTAAAATTTTACTGTCACTACAAGTTCAAAAGTCAATTTGTGATTGATAAAATTTTATTGTGATTTAGTGTAACATTGTACTATATTTTAAAGTTAAATTTTACTATTAGGTTTGCCAAAGATTGACAACTCATACAGTGTGTCACCAACACAACTTGGGACATGAATGTAAAAGTAAAATTTTACTTTGCATAAAAGTAAAATTTTACTTTGAAATAAGAATAAAATGTTACATTCTGAATCTAAGAATAAAATGTTACCCCTTGAATTTAAAAGTAAAATTTTACTCTGAACAAGAGTAAAATGTTACATTCTGAAACTAAAAGTAAAATTTTGCTCTGTATAAAAGTAAAATGTAAGACTCTGCACAAAAGTAAAATGTTAGACTCTGAATCTAAAAGTAAAATGTTACTTTGTACAAAAGTAAAAAAGCAAAGACAGTGTTTGTGGCGGCTGAAGTGTTTGGCAATGACCACCTCTTGACAGTAAAAATTTACTGTCATTCTAACACCAGGGTAAAATTTTACTCTAATTCTCTCAAACAAAAAACAGAGCAATAGAACCAGAGTAAAATTTTACTCTAGTTCTGTTAAATGAAATCAGATCAAAAACAACAAAAATAAATCCAAAAAATAAATAAATAAATAAGCAAAAACAAAACAAATTAATCAACAAATCAACATATCTAATTGAGAAGAAAAACTTCTAAAACTCGATTAACAATTACAAATCTCAATGAAACTCTCGTTTAATTGAGAGTGTTCGATCGTCGGTGGCGAGATCGTCTATTGTTGACCAAGTGAGAGATATTTGGCTGCAAGATCTTTTGATTTGGATATCGTCTTCATCAATTTCGTTCCTGATTTCGTTCCTGTGAGATCTTCTGCTCAGATTTCAAATATTTCAAATGTCTGATACGTATATATAGAAAGGCAATATTGTGTTAAAAAAAAAATAGAAATTATAAAATGTCCTTATTAAGGTAGGCATTTCCTACTCAGGGACTTTTTGAAAGAAAATTGATTGAGTTATCCTTTACCCTAATAAAAAGGCCCAAAAGGGGGGTTTCACCAAAAATCCCTATAAATAATAACTTTACTAAGGATTTTACCATATAAATCAGACTTTAGATTTGTATGGACTGGGCCTTTGAAGTTTGGGCTTAGATCTAGAGCTTACTTTACATGTTCATTATAATAAATTATATGGTGGAGAGGATCTTTGAGCTAAACTTCACATGTTCATTATAATAAATTCTCAAAAAAATAATAAATAAATAAACATATACTTCATGGGAACCAAAAGTGTTACCTACACACACACACAAAAAAAAAAAAAAAAGTTTTGATAGCCTTTTGATCACTATTTTGAGATTTTAAACCTTTAAACTCCCTATATTAGCCTTCAAATTCCAAAGTGTTAGTGGATCAACTCAAACTAAATCTGAAAGAATTTAATATCTAATTTGATTATCTTTTAATTGGATGATTGGATCGAGAATAAGTAGATGAAATATTTTCAGATAAATTCAATCCATTCCTACTCCCTATTACAACATCGCTACCTGAAAGCCATGTTTTTTGCATTAATTTTGAATGATATAACACATGAATTAGTATCTTGCATTTTCATGGCAATTAATATATATATATATATACATATTATATATAAATTAGCATCACCAAAACCATCTATATATATGATCTAGAAGATTTTGATCAATAGTGTTATTGTAAACCTAAAATGCCAAAGATGAGCAACCCAACTTGATTGAAGCATTCGATCCTTAACAATGCTTAACAGCTAATCATACCTCAGCATGTTATTGGGCCTCCACCTCACACCTATCCAACTACATATACATTTTTTATTAGCAATAAATAAATAGAAAATTTATATAAAAAATTCATACAAAATGAGGTAACAGACGCGTGTGCATTTATTTCAAACCAAAAAATATATTCAAGTGATTTACTATTTTTAAAATGTTATTTCCATATCATTCATATGAGTATGAACATTTTGTTTACAAATCATTTCGCTATAATTTTACCTACTTTAACGAACTCTAAAACTATAGCAATATACTCCTACAAGATAGCCTAATAGAACAAAATAAATAAGTGATAATGTCATGAACACATATGTTCTTTTCTTTCTTAAAAAAATAAAAAATAAAAAATCGGAAGGCATGGTCACTGCATTACAACTCTCTTTAGACGTAATTAAAGGAGTAAATATTTCCAAAGAGTTGGATAAGAGGAATTTAGATGGACATAGTAATGCACATATACTATAACACTAGAAATCTGTAGATACGCTTTCAAAACGGACTTGAATCATAATTTGACTTTGCTAAAATTATAGTCGTAAAGAGCCGATACCCTAAAATTAATTAGTAAGAATCTCATCCCTAAACATTACCCTAAATAGGCGAAATCATGTTCTCCTAGTCATAAAATATCACATGGTAGTCGATCCACACCATTATGGCAGCACCCTCAAGTCCTTCACCAATACATTTGTTGGTCTTTTTAACCATTATATATTTTTCGTACACATTGAAATTATAAAATCAAAATCTTTGTCAACAAATTTATCTAAAATATTGATGTGTGGTCTAAATTCAATTCTATACAATAAGATCTGTACTTGAAATGGATCTCAACCATCTAACACTCTTTTTGAATAATTTTTTAAAATAATTTTTCTAAATATGTAACTGTTGGCACCATAAATCTGTAATTATTATTGTTATTTATTATTTATATAATTGCAGGACATGTGGCATCCTCCTACTCATTTGGAGGTTATGATAAGTTATGAAATGTGAAAAGATGATGGAGAATAAAGTAGAGAACATGGATCATGAATTGGAGGTTAAAGGAAGTTATGAAGATATGGAGGGATATATGGCATTGTGGGAATGAAGATGGAAGAGTGGGTAGTTTTATGTGGTTATTGAGCAGTTATTGCTAAAAGTAAACATCATTTTTGAGGGCCGCGAGGGGTAATGTTGGCACCATAAATCTATAATTTTTATTATTATTTATTATTTATATAATTGCAGGAGATGTGGCATCTTCCTACTCATTTGGAGGTTATGATAAGTTATGAAATGTGAAAAGATGATAGAGGATAAAGTGGAGAACATAGAGCATGAATTGGAGGTTAAAGGAAGTTATGAAGACATGGAGGGATATGTGGCATTGTGGGAATGAAAATGAAAGAGTGGGTAGTTTTATGTAGTTATTGGTTAGTTATTGCTAGAAGTTTTTTCCTACAAATATTTAACTATAAATACCATTCATGGCTACATTGTAAAAGATTCAGAATTCAAATCAAAGACAATTGATTTCAACATTTCTTGTCATTTTTCTTATTTTAGGAGTAGTTTAACATAAATTTATATTTCAAAGCATTTGTTTTCAACATTTCCTTTTCAAAGCATTTAATGGACTTCATTTTCGAAGCATAGGAGTAGAAGTAAGTAATTATTACTTTAATTGTTCACTCAATCATCTTTGTCCGTCTCCCTCATTCTTCTTTTAATTTTTCTTTTCTCTACACTTTGGTAATTTTGAAGTCCTCTTTGTTGAGGCAAAAGAACTATCAACACAATCGCTTGATAATTGACTTGAATTTAATTTGTAAGGATTTTTCAATACTTGCTGGCACGCTCATATTTATGATATTTTTCTTTGTAGGAAAAATAAGCCAACAATAACATTGTTGTTTGGTTTAATACAAAACTAGAAAAAATGGGTGGTGCTGTTATCATCACACATTTATTAATACTAAAGTATAAGCCCAAAACAGTTTGTAAGAAAATCCATGGAAACCACCCACATCAAAGCTGTACTTGTCTCATGCAATGGCTTTGGCTTCGTCTAAAATTAGTTAAAAAAAGCCATTAAGAACCAATCAACAATGTTATTATTATTATCATTATATATATTTATGTATATAATACCGTATGAATATAATCATATGGTAGGAGGCATATTATCATCTTTTCCAATGATAGAAA
This sequence comes from Camellia sinensis, assembly GCF_004153795.1. NCBI lineage: Eukaryota > Viridiplantae > Streptophyta > Magnoliopsida > Ericales > Theaceae > Camellia > Camellia sinensis. The sequence goes on along the minus strand of NW_021025173.1, from coordinate 1,540,708 downwards.
ATGCCAAACTCAGCCTGGATTTGGTTTTATCCCAATCTCTAATAGTAAGTAAAAATTCATTGGGAAAACAACGAGTTTGGGGTGTCATCCTTGTGCACAATAGGGAGTGTTGTGCCCTTTCGGGGGTCCACTCTAGATCTACTTTTACAATTTAAATTATTTATTTTATAAAAGAAATTATATTGATTGACTGTTATCATCACACATTTATTAATACTAAAGTATAAGCCCAAAACAGTTTGTAAGAAAATCCATGGAAACCACCCACATCAAAGCTGTACTTGTCTCATGCAATGGCTTTGGCTTCGTCTAAAATTAGTTAAAAAAAGCCATTAAGAACCAATCAACAATGTTATTATTATTATCATTATATATATTTATGTATATAATACCGTATGAATATAATCATATGGTAGGAGGCATATTATCATCTTTTCCAATGATAGAAAATGCCAAACTCAGCCTGGATTTGGTTTTATCCCAATCTCTAATAGTAAGTAAAAATTCATTGGGAAAACAACGAGTTTGGGGTGTCATCCTTGTGCACAATAGGGAGTGTTGTGCCCCTACGGGGTCCACTCTAGATCTACTTTTACAATTTAAATTATTTATTTTATAAAAAAAATTATATTGATTGAATATTGAAAGTCATATAATCAATTATATTTGTCAGAAAAAAAGAACCATTTTGTCTTCAAAATCGTATTATGTAAATATTAATATCTGATCAATTTAATTTATATATAGATAATTTACGCATAAATCCTTCAAATTAAATGATTTAGATAATAAAAATAGTTTTAAAGTAGGTCCGACAAAAAAGCATAGTTTGCTGTCACATAGGGGCCACCTCTTAAAAAAATAAAAATAAAAACAGAAAATTATAAAAGAAAATTCTTTTACAACAAATAAATCTACATTTTAAAAAATTTATCAATTTAAGCAAAAGATTAGTTTTCAATTTAAAATATCAGTCTATTTTCGCTAAGTAAAAATGAAAAAAAAAAAATAGTATTTTAATATCTAAAATATTATTTTTTTTATTGAGTTTAATGATTAAAATATTATTTTTTTCTTCAATACGAAAATAGGCTTATATTTTATATTGAATCAAAATATTAGAGTACAAATTGAAAAAATTGAAAACATGGAATTTGTTTTCTTATGCGGTCAAACCTTGTTGTTTAAAATAAATAAATAAATAAAAAAAATCAAATTCTGAGATTTATTTTTTTTTTTGTAATTTTTCACAAATAAAATAAAATAAGTAGGGAACTCCAAAAATTACATATTTAGATTGTCCAAAAATCCTTAAAAATTAGGGTATGCGTAGATTCAAATTTAGTCTAATATAAATTACAACTAAAATAAATTTAATCTATATATTTCATTTTTTGACCATTTTTTTTAAAACTACGTAGCATTGTTATTTCCTTGCCGGCTGTAAATAGCCCTTTCTCCCATATCTTCTTTGGATTATCCATTGTCTCTCCCCTTAAAACATCCCCTTAAATACCCATCCTAGCCATTACTTCCTTCTCTCACTTGGATGTTAATACTGATAGAGAGAGGTGTAAGCAAAAGAGACAGAAAAAGAAAGAGAGAGGAGTAAGCAAGTAGGGGAGAGGTTCTTGCATCTCTCCATTGCTTTGTCTCACTTCTCTACATTATTTTCTCATGGAGTTTGGTTATCTTCAGCTGAAAATGCATTGTAAGTCCACTAATTTTAGTTGTTTGTTATAAATTTAATTACCAATTTTTTAATTTTTTTTTTCTCTTTTTAACTGAGTTCAAAAGGTTATGCTAATAATCATACAAATAAGCACACACTGAAAAAAGAATTGGGATCATGATTACAAGATATGGTTCAAATTCATTCTTGGTGTGATTTATTACATTATATTAAATTTGAATTTATATTACGTTATAATTTCTTATAACTTTCTGAGCTACTTTTCCGTATTAGAGCTTGAAAAGTAGTATAAAAAATTATCACAAAAATAAAGTTTATAGATCAAATTCATTCATATCATCACATCATACTTAATTTTAAATCAATATCACAAATTCATTTCCTGATAATTTTTTAACTATTTTTTCGGATTCCCAAACTTTTGAGTGAATATTGAGTATTAGCATTTTTATTGTTATTTTTTGGGTCAAGTTAAACAACAGCATACAACAATCCTTGAGTTAACAGGCTACTATTCGACTTTTATAACGCCACCTTATTTGGTTTTTATTTTTTGAAAATTGAGTTTTTTTTTAATATATATTTTGCATTTTTTTTTAATTTCTAAAGAATTTTTTTTAATATTTTAAATAATTTGTTTACTTTCTAGATGTATTTAAAAAGTAAAATATTTTAAAAAAAAATTAATAAATACACAAGAATATGAAAATCTGTTGAATTTTTGTATTTTTCATATTTGATGATTTTTTTTAATATATTTTTTCCATAAATATTATACTTTTTAAGTGTATCTAGGTTATATGCATCTAAAAAATAAATAAATAAATCTTAAAATAATACAATTTTTGACTAAAAACAAAAAAAAAAAAAATTAAATTTTCTAAAAAGTGAGTTCAATTTTCTGAAACCAAACAAGGTAAAATGTATTATTTTTGGGGGGGGGGGGATAAATTACACTTTTCACCTATATAGTTTGATTTAAATTTTACTTTGGTTATATTATTTTAATTTGAATAATTTGGCACCTATACTTTAAGTTCACTTTCAGTTTGATCTTTTCATCACGAGTTTTGTTAGTTTTTTTTCTATGTGTACATTGTAGAGATTGACAAGTATTCCAAAAATATTAATTTCAATCTTCGATTTGAACAAAATAATCAAATTAAACCAAACAAGTTTTCCAAACAAATCTCTCTCTCACACATATCAAATCAATCACTTTTTCCAAAACTCTATCTCAAAATAATTTTCCAAAACATCTTTTAAAAAAAACCAAACCAAACATGTTTTCGTACTTTTTATCTCTAAAACACATCTCTCAAACACAAACCAAACATACCCTAAATTTTCTAAAAAGTCAGTTCAATTTTCTGAAACCAAACAAGGTAACCTGAAGTTCTATTGGCACAACTTGATTAGTATGAAGTAGTTAAAATAGGATAGAATGCATTATTTTTGGGGGGGATAAATTACACTTTTCACCTATATAGTTTGATTCAAATTTTACTTTGGTTATATTATTTTAATTTGAATAATTTGGCACCTATACTTTAAGTTCACTTTCAGTTTGATCTTTCCATCACTAGTTTTGTTAGTTTTTTTTCTTCTATGTGTACATTGTAGAGATTGACAAGTATTCCAAAAATATTAATTTCAATCTTCAATTTGAACAAAATAATCAAATTAAAAACAGACTTAAAGTGTAAGAATTAAATTGTTTAACTTAAAACAATATAAATCAAAATAAAATTTAGATCAAATTATAAGAGTTAAAAATTATAATTATAAATCAAAATAAAATTTAGATCAAATTATAAGAGTTAAAAATTATAATTTACCCTATTTTTTGTCAAAATTTTCGTGTGTGAATAACCTGGCCATGAGAAGCAATGCAATGGGTCACAATTTCGGCTTTTAGTGCTTGTGCACTGGGTTTACAGTGTAACACGATTTATTCACCATGCTAGTCCATATTGGGCTTAGGCCCGGCCCAAGGACACATAATTATCTTGAAAAAGAAAAATGTTATGTTCTAATATGTCTCTTACTTCGAAAGAAACCCAAGGTCAAGTAAAAGGTTATTCCAAGCCTGGGTTAGACCTTTAATTTGACCTGCAATTTTGACGATAGCCCTACACACTCAACTAGAGCCCGACCCAACTTAGCAAAATTCAAGCTTGGACCGAATCATTTTTAATTTTACATATATTTTGATTAGTGATGCATATTCATTTTTGGTTTTGTTTTTTGCAGAATTTGTAGGGCAATGCAAATTCACATTGATCAGATTAATTGATCTTCGTATCAATGTCAGAGAATGGCCTGCCTGGCTCCCTGGATGCCAATTAAAAAGCAGTTCAAAAGTCTTTGATTCTCTTCTTAATTGGCACCAGAGGAGCCATGCGGACCTAACAACCAGACACATGTATGATAAGATGATTATATATCTCCACAGGTTCTTCTATTTACCTGGATAGTCCAGATGCTACTGTGTCATTAACTTAATATTGCATGGCATGACATTTGCACTATGTATGTCATAATTTTTTATGCAACACTATATTTATTTTGATAGAGTGTGAGTTTCATACAAAATGAATGTAGTATTACCAACATCACAAATAGAGTACCTTTTTTTTTTTAATTAAAAATAAAAATAAAACTAAAAAATCAACATTGCATTTATTCTAGTAGAGTTGTGGGCTCCTTCCAAGTTAAATACATAGGTGCCAACATTGTTTTCTGATTCCATTATTTTTTTATCAATAAAATAGAATTTGTGCTTGCATCCTAATTATTCCAAAATAATTCATGAGTATGGTAGTCTCTTTAAAATTTTAGATCATGATATGACAAGCAAGTTTGAATCTTAAATTTGTGTGGTAATTTTTTTAAGTAAATGGAAAACAGAAGATTTATTTGAATAAAATGGAAAGTAACTTTTTGAACAAATTCTATCTTTTCACTTTTCCTCACAAAGCCAAGACTCAAACAGTATAATTCTCCTTGCAAACGATACCAGTAAATATTATTTACTTGACATCTCAAGTTAATTAGCAAAATTTGAGTTTTAAAAATGTTATTTTGAAAATTTTACAAACAATTTCATTTTTTTGAAAATTAAAAAAAAAACAACAACATATATACCCAAAAATACAAAAATCCAAAGAAGAAGAAGAAACACAAAACAAAACAAATACCAAACGATGCCTAACTATCCAAATTATTAAAAACAGTATTGAGTACTAATCACATCCATTCCCATTTTACATCATGAATTCATAAAGTAGTACTATTACAAAAATGTCCCTCCTTTCAAACATTCATAGAGGGAATATGAATAACCTAGAAAGTGAGAAAAACACTTTCAAAATTATGAGAAAGTACAAGTGTTACATGCACTAGATTTGTGCAAGATAGTCTTGTACCTTCATAAATTTGAACTTCCATTTAAATTTCACTGGTGAGCCTTGATTGATCAGTGTTTGAGCACAAACTTGTATGTCATGCTAGGGTTGCAATTGAAATTCTTGTCACCTCCATATCCATACTTGTTTTGGTATCCTGGGTAATCATCCAAATCAAATGGAACCTCTTCTTTGAGCCTTAGACCACAATATATTGCTAAAAATTCTAAATCCCATTGATTTGTGAGAAATGTGAATCTCTCTATTTTTGTTTAACATTTTCCTTGCATTGTTGAAAAATCCAATCACAAGCTTTTGGTTTCGACCGCAAGAGAGAAGATATCATGCAATTGTGATTTAACAATAGAAAAATATTGGAGACTCTTAAAAATGCTTTCATAATGATGTGGTAGATAAAACAAATTTGGGTAAACTACCAATAGGTCCTAATAGTTAGACATAATTTTCATCAAGTTCTATTGAAAATAAGTCTTAGTAAAATCGTCGCTAAAAATAAATTTTTGTGATATTTTTTTGTATATGTCGCTAAAAATTGACAATTAATAATTCCTTTTTGTCACGGTTTTTATAAATTGTCACTAAAACTTATAATTAGTGACGCTTTTCTTGATGAATTTTTTACATTACTGCTGAAAGTTGGAAATTAGTCACTTTGTTATGACGATTTTTTTAAACTGTCACTAAAACTTATAATTAGTGACATTTTTTGTGACAAGTTTCAAACTATTGTTAAAAATTAATAATTAGTGACTTTTTTTAATAGTGTTTAATAAAAAATATCATTAATTCTTACAGTACCTATTGGACAATAAGTTCACCTATTAAGACTTACACTTAAATTCCCTAAGAAATTAATAGAAGAAAATAGGATTAATGGTTTGGGGTTATAATGTCACAACGAGTTATAAGGTAGTTTTATAAAAGTTGAATATTTATTTATTTTCATTTCCTGATTTTATTTATTTTTTTGAAAATTGAGTTTTTTGTTTTTTGTTTTTTATATTTTGTATTTTTTTATTTCTAATAATTTTTTTTAATATTTTAAATAATATTTTTATTTTCTAGATGTACCTAAAAAGTAAAATGTTTAAAAAAATAATAAATACACAATAATTCAAAAAAATATTGAATTTTTGTATTTTTCGTATTTGATGAATTTTTTATATATTTTTTCCCACAAATATTGTACTTTTTAAGTGCATTTAGGTTATATGCATCTAAAAAAAATTCTCAAAATAATAAAATTTTCGACTAAAAACAAAAAAAAAAAAAAAAAATTACAAAACACAAAGAAGCACAATTTTCTAAAACCAAATAAGGTATAACGTGAAACTTGATTAGTATGAAGTAGTTAAAATTGGGTGGAATATATTATTTTTGGGGGGATAAAAATATTAATTTCAGCCTCCAACTTGAACAAAATAATCAAATTGAAAGCAGATTTAAAGTGTAAGAACTAAATTTTTTTTAACTTAAAACAATATGAATCAAAGTAAAATTTAGATCAAATTATAAGAGTTAAAAATTATAATTTACCCTAATTTTGTCAAAAATTTCTTGTGTGTGAATAGCCTCGCCACGAGAAGCAGTGGGTCACAATTTTGGGCTTTTAGTGCTTGTGCACTGTGTTCGGGGTTTACACAAGTTTAACACAATTTATTCACCATGCTAGTCCATTTTCCTTAGCACCTAATCAATTGGGCCTCGGGCTTAGGCCTGGCCCAAGGACACATGATTTTCTTGAAAAACACAACAGAAAAACGGCTTTGTTTGGAAGGATTTTCAAATCCTAATTCTATCCACACATTGTAACATCATGTTTGGATAGAGATTTCTAACTAGTTTTCCACAACAAACACAAAACTCCGCAGAAAATTCTGTGTAAAGCGCGATTTTTGAATTTTTTTTTTTTTTTGAAATTTGGCCTAACCGGCCGTCCCACCGGTCGTCCGGCCGGTTGACCGGAACAAGAGATTTTTTTTTTTGGACATATGTTAATTTTTATATATTCGAAAAAAATATATTCTGAATTTTTAAAATTTTTTTATGTGCTTTAATAGAATTTTGAGTTGTATGTTTAGTTATGAGTTGTAAGTTTTTGTATCAAATATCATATGTCACATCAAAAATTCCACACTCAATTCAAAACTCTTTTATTAAACAAATTTTTCACACTCAAATCATAATTTCAAAACTCACAAACTCAAAATACAACTCATACTCTCAAATCATATTTAGAAAACTCTAATGCAACCGTTATCTTCTAACACGTCTTTTAGTTCGAAAGAAACCCAAGGTCAAGTAAGAGGCCAACCCAAGCCTTGGTTAGAACTTAATTTGACCTGTTATTTTGACGGTAGCACTACACACTCAACTAGAGCCCGACGCAACTTAGCAAAATTCAAGCTTGGACCGAATCATTTTTAATTTTACATACAGTAGTGATTGGGGGCCCGAAAACGGGACCCCCGAATGCCCCGAAATTTTTTTTTTTTTTTTTTTTTTTTTTTTCAGCAGACGAAGAAGAGAAGGAGGGGAGGGGGAGGGGGAGGGAGGAGGAGGAGGAAGAGGGGGAGGAAGGACTGGAGGGGGCCTAAAAAATGGAGGAAGAAGACGGAGGAAGAAGAGGTGGCGATCGGCTACAGAGGCGGAGGCGCGGCGACGAGCAGAGGCGGCGATCGGCGACGGAGGCGGAGGCACGGCGACGAGCAGAGGCGGCGATCGGCGACGGAGGCGGAGGCACGGCGACGAGCAGAGGCGGCGATCGGCGACGGAGGCGGAGGCACGGCGACGAGCAGAGGCGGCGATCGGCGACGGAGGCGGAGGCACGGCGACGAGCAGAGGCGGCGATCGGCGACGGAGGCGCGGCGACGCGATCGGCGACCGGCGACCTGTCTTCCCTCTCTCTCTCTTTCTCTCTTCTCTTTCTCTCCCTCTCCCTCTCTGTCTCTGCGAAGAAGACGAAGAAGAAGAAAATGGCGGAAGAAAAGAAAAAAAAAAAAAAAAAAAAAAAAAATCCAAAACGCCGCCGTTTTGGGTTTTGAGCCAAATTCGAGCCATTGATTCGGGCCCTCAAACATTATTCATATATATATATATATTTCAAAATGACGTTGTTTTGGAAGGCGAAAAAAAAGGTGCAGCCGAGAATCTGGACTATATATTTCAAAATGACGTTGTTTTGGAAGGCGACAGAAAAGGTGCAGCCGAGAATCTGGACTCGTGTGATAACAAGATCCCTCATCATTTTTATCAAATTTAAATTTGAATATTTGATATTAAATGAATTTTTTATTTAAATTTAATAAAAAAAATAATCCACCGTTGTGACACGGTCCACGTATAAAGAAGGGCACACAACAGGTTGCTCTTTTGCCGACAATTGTTCAATCAATCATCGTTTACCTTGTCATCACCAGTTCCCATCTTCCCTTTTGACTCCTCTCCCTCTCTCTCTCTCTCTCTCTCTCTCATTTTCTTTATAATCAACCTCTCTCGCTTACTCCATCCATACCATACCCAGTCTTCTGATAAAGAAAATCTTCAAAATCACTCACTTGTAGACGCGCGCACACACACAGAGAGAGGGATAGAGAAATGGCAATGAATGGGCCTGGATCGTGCAGTCCGGCAGTGTTGAAGGCGGGCTTGGTGGTGATGGCGTTGTGCTTGGCAGGGTACATAGTGGGTCCGCCTCTCTACTGGCACTTCATGGAAGGTTTAGAGGAGCATACTATATGCCCCCTCCCACAAATTGACATAATTTTACCACAAAATTTCGTAATTTACACTTTCAAGAAACTCATATGAGGGCAAAGTGTAATTTACACTTTCAAGAAACCCTAGGGGTTTTTTGGGTACCAAAAATATAATAGAGTCCATCTTCTCTCTTTGTAGAGACTCTTCGACAACGGTTCTCTCTCTTCGGCGGTGAGATTGACAGCGGGCGAGACTATTTTGACGATACGGCAACTCATTTCTAGAAACTGGTTGTGGCGGCGATCGATGGTATGCAATCTCTTCTCTTTCTGTTCTTTAATGAAAGCAATTGATGAAACTATTTTTCAAATCTGGGTTTTGGTGAATCACCCTATTTTGTTGTCTGAGTTTTATTTCGAATCCAAAGAAGAAAAAAAGAGCATCGCGTTGTTTTTTATTGAACACACCCAAACAAACAAAAGACTATATGATCAAGCTTTCACTTTGTTTTATATTCAACACACAAATGAGCATAAACTATAGGAAAACTAAGGGGGTGCACTCCATGCAGTAAAACGAGGGTCTCTATTTGAGACGATCGTCACTGGGACCCCGTGCAATCTCACTATGTCCCGAATATACAAGTCGGCGAGATGATCTACCGAATCTCTCACGTGCATAGGAATGAAGTGCGCCGACTTAGTCAACCGGTCTACGATCACCCAAATGGCATCACTACCCCGTTGAGTCCTTGGAAGACCCACAACAAAATCCATCGTGATATGCTCCCACTTCCACTCAGCTATAGGCAAGGGTTGCAACAAACCCGCTGGCCTCTGATGCTCAGCCTTCACTTGTTGACAAGAAAGGCATTTTGATACAAACACAACCACATCCTTTTTCATACCTCTCCACCAAAACTGGTGACTAAGATCATGATACATCTTCATGCCTCCCAGATGCACCGCAAGGCGCGAATAGTGAAACTCTCGAAGTACTTCATCTCGGCAAGATTCTGGCACGAACAAGCGGTCACGATATCTCACACTCGAGTCGGAGTACATGTTCAAGCCTCTTTTTACCTTCCCACTAGAGATCTTCTCCCGGAGGGATTCTACCTCAAGGTCACCTTTCTATGCTTCCATTACTTGATTCACAAGTGTTGGTTGTGCAACTACCGAAAACAAAGCCGCAGACTCAACTGACTCTCCAAGATGCAAGTCAAACTCTCCAATAGCACCCAACATCTCCCATTCCCGAATTGTAATACAAGTTACACTGCTAATTGATTTCTTACTCAAGGCATCGGCCACAACATTGGCCTTTCTTGGATGATAATGTAATTCAAATTCATAATCCTCCATAAACTTCATCCATCTCCTCTACCTCAAACTCAAGTCTTTCTGGGTAAACAAATATTTTAGACTCTTATGATTAGAGAACATTTCAAACTTCTCACCATATATGTAATGCCTCTAAATTTTCAAGGCAAAGATAACTGCCGCTAACTCTAAGTCGTGAGTAGAGTAGTTTTTCTCGTGAGTTTTCAACTGTCGTGAGCCATAGGTTACTACTCTCACCTCTTACATCAATACACAACCTAAACCTTCCCACAAGGCATCACAATACATTGAATAGTCCACATCCATCTCCGAAATAATCAGCATTGGAGCAGTGGTAAGTATAATCTTAAGCTCTTGGAAAGACTTCTCACAAGTCTCATTCCGCATAAACTTAACTCCCTTCCTCATCAGTCTAGTTAACGGTGAGGCTAATCTAGAGAATCCTTCACAAACCGACGGTAATACCCAGCCAACCCCAAGAAACTACAGATCTCAAAAACATTTTTAGGTTGCTCCCAATCTTGCACTGCTTCTATCTTGGATGAATCTAAATTCATCCATTTCCTGGATACTACATGGCCTAAGAACTTAACTTTTTTCAACCAGAATTCACACTTCCCAAACTTAGCATACATTTTGTGGGCTCTAAGTAACTCAAGTACTACCTGCAAGTGTTTCTCGTGCTCCTCCTTAGAGGGTGAGTAAATCAAGATGTCGTCCACAAAGATGACCACAAAACGGTCTAAGAACTCACGGAAGATCCGGTTCATTAAATCCATAAACACAGTTGGTGCATTGGTTAGCCCAAAGGAAATCACTAGAAACTCAAAATGGCCATCCAGCATACGGAATGCCGTCTTCGGGATGTCCTCCTCCCTCACTCTCAACTGGTAATAACCCGATCTCAGGTCTATCTTAGAGAAGCAACAAAACCAGTTCAATTTCCAATAATCAATACAAAGTTGCAACGCACCATCTTTCTTTTTGGCAAAAAGATTCGGTGCTCCCCAAGGTGAAGTACTACAATGGATAAAACCCTTATCCAACAGTTCCTAGAGTTGAATCTTCAACTCACTCAGCTCGGCAGATGCAAATCTATACAGTGCCATAGAAATCGGTGTCATGCTAGACACTAAATCGATAGAGAACTCGATCTCTCGGTGATGTGGTAAACTAGTAAAATCCTCTGAAAAAACATCCGTGTATTCACAGACTACCCTTCACAACTCAACTCGGACCTCATTACACTTAATACTCAAGAAGTTAGCAAGAAGGCAACTAAGCTTATTCTGCCCACGCAGATCATATACCGGCGATAAGACTCTATCAACCCGGTCCTCCAAGAAATAAAAGCAATCACTGCTCATAGTACATATAGTAACCCTCTGACGGCAACAGTCTATAACAGCCCGGTATGATGACAACCAGTCCATACCCAATATAACATCAAAACTAGACATATTAATCAACACAAATGAAAAAGAAAGTCGGCGACCGCCAAATTCTATGTCACAACCCCGACACCCTTGTTTCAAAACAATCTCACCGCCAGTAGGTGACTCTACATAGATAGAAGATACTTACTGAGCCAATTCTAACCCCAAAACCGATGCAAATGCAAACGAGATAAATAAATATGACGCACCTGTATCAATCAACGCATTAGTAACTGAATTGCAAAATAAGAAGGTACCTCTCATTACCGAAGGCGCTAGCACTAGATCTGGCACGGTAACAGCATACACAAGCCTTGTTAGTCTCTGCTCAACCTGCTCACCCCTCGGAGCATAAGCCTAATGCACCGACTAAGCCAAAGAGGCTCCCTGATTGGCCCTCGAGGCCTGTGTTGACTGTGTCGGCTGGTGGCTCTATGTCTGTCTCGAATTAGACACACCGTGTATGCCACCCAATTGAAGGCAAAATCTCTTCATATGCCCACTTGCCCATACTGATAATAAGTGAGCGGCTGCCCTCTTCCCTGACTCTGGCTCTGAGAACAAGCTGAAGACAATGTAGACCGTTGCCCTCCTCCTCTCTACAGGTAAGCTGGAGACTTGTGGCCCAACTAGCCACACTTATAACAAGTGAAATCTCCTTGAGCACCTCTCCCAAAACCCAAACTCAGCACTGGAAAAGTGGACCTCGACTAAGCTTCCTAGGACTGCTGTGGGGTAGGACCCTTCTGCCTCTTGTTGTCCCCCTGAACATCCTAACTCCTCCTAGAGCCCCTCACGCTCTCTTCTTCCATTTGTATTACGATCTCTAGATGAGTCGCCGCCTCCACAAGGCGTCCATAGCCTCTAATCATCTACCCGACCAGCTTAAACATAAGCTCGGTCCTCAACCTTTTCTCGAACTCTAAACCACGGCGGTCCTCAGTCGTCACAAGTTGTCACGACCCAAACCCGCCCCTATGGGTTTAGTACCGTAACCGGCCAGTAATCCGAGATTACCGAAGGCCTGCTTAACAGTAGAACAGTAATACAGAGTACAGGGCCTGGCAGAAGCCAATATAGTAAGTAAACAATGTCCAATGAGTTGTGAGTCTGTATGCAAAAAAGATTTTTCATACACATACACATGAACAGTACAGAACAGTATGTACATATAAACAATCATTCAGTTCAGGGACCTAATTCCTATTAAACAGTACGGTAACAGTCTACAGTTTACAAAACAGAACAGAAGGGGGAAAACTAAAACACCCCATAGCCTTAGCTTGACAGGCTCGGAACCTCGCAGTGAGGCATATAGGTTGGCTTGACAAAACGGGAGTTAACCCCGACGCTTCTAGCTGCGGTCTGGTGCCTGCACACCTACACATATATATGAACAGTGAGCTAAAGCCCAGTGAATAACACAATGCGTAAAGGGGTTTAGAATGAATTCCTTGCAGTAATGAAAACGGTTCGTTAATTCAGTATATCAGTCATTCAGTCATATGTGGTACATCCATTAGCATAACAGTACAGTAAACAGTAGGTCTTAAAAGACCGAACAGTAAATGATGGCCATCAATCAGTAACAGTAGTGGTTCAACAAGGGAACCGACAGAGATCTATGTAACAGTAACAGTAAACAGTAGTTGCTAAGGATGCCACAATACAGTTCAGAATATAGGACATACATTCATTCAATTAACAGTATCAGTTCAGAAAGCAGTCAGTTCAATTGTTTAGAAGATAATCATTTTGAACTATATCTTTACACAGTTGTTACTCACAGAGTTCTGGGCTATAGTAAAAATAGAGGCGCGCCCCAGTCGCCAACCCTACACAGTTATAGATGAACACACACTAAGTTACACAGTTGGAAAAGATAATAATTAATCCCTAATTTACCTCGGTGTGTTCTACATCTATATCCTCATTAAGATGTCTTAAACTAGGCCTAAGAATGCCTAGGATGAGATGAGGATGCAAAGATGCACTTTAAAAGCATTTTCAGATTTTCAGAAAATAGGGGTCACGCTCGAGCGTAGGTTACTCCGCTCGAGCGGACATGCAGACAAAGGTTTCCGCTCGAGCGTAGACTTACCCGCTCGAGCGTTGTGCAAAACAGTCAAAAGTGCTGGATAGGTGAAATCCACGCTCGATTGGGCGCTCGAAGTCCGCTCGAGCGTTAGAAACAAGGTCCCGCTCGAGCGTAAATTACCCCGCTCGAGCTGGCTTAAAAACAGAACAAAATACTGGGAGCACGATTTCTACGCTCGAGCGCCAGTCACCCCGCTCGAGTGTGAGTTCAAAATCTGGAATTCCCAGATTCGAACCTCAAGCTCAAAATCAAGTTTCAAACACCAAATTCGATCCTCTTGGGCTCATTTTCTGAAAAACACTTCAAAACTCATAGTTTAACATGTTTCAAAGCTCAATTTGTAAAATCAAAGCCCAAAGGAAGATCAAATAAACTCATTTTCAAACCAAATTTCAAGAGCATAATCCAAGCATGACATGCATGAGTTAAAACCACTTCAAAGCTTCAATGCTAGCTCCAATGAGCCAATTGTTCCAAAAACAAGATGAAAACATAGACTTAACATAACTATGAGCATGCATGTGATAATTTTCCATGGAAACAACTCAAAACTCAACAATCCAAACATGCATGTATGAATTAAGCTATAATTCAACATGTTAGAACTAAATTATGACTTAGCTCCTCAATTAGACATGAACCATGCAAGAATCAACTTAGACACAACAATGAGAGGTTAAATCTCCTTACCTAAGTCTTGAGTTTAAGGTGTAGGAGCTTAATTATGTAATCAACCTTCAATTTCTTCAAGCCAAATCACAAAGATCAAGTTGAAATCACTCATATTCTCTCACTCTCTCACTCTAGTCGGTTGTGGCCTCTGAAATGGCTAAGGGAGAAGTGCTATGAGATCAAGTGCAAGGCTCAAATGTGCTAGGTAGTGGGCCACTAGGATGACAATAAGGTAAATAGGGTAACTTATGTAATTTAGCCCATGTAATCTAATTTAATCATACCAAATCAGTTTTCAGATAATTACACCATAAAATCACATAAATTATGATGATCATGAAACACTAATCGATCTCCGGTTCGGCCGCCGATAAGGCCTTCAACTCGCAATTTAAACATAAAACATGAACAAATAATCGAACAGTCAAACAGATAGATAATGCATTTAAACAGATACAGTCAATAAACCAGTTTCAGATTTCAGTCAGTCAGTCAGTTCAGTATTTCAACCAATTCAATTACTTTTCATAATCAGTCTCAGTTTAGCGGTAATTGGTAGTTTATCAGTAAACAGTGGTTAGGGTTGTTACAGTCTCCCCTCCTTAAAAAGAGTTTAGTCCTCTAAACTTGAGTTACCTTCATTTTGGAAGAAAACAGGATTCAGTGGAAACTGTTCAGGATATCTTTTAGCCATGTCATCTTCCCTTTCCCAAGTGGCATACACGCCACCGTGGTTTTGCCAGTCGACTTTCACTAACGGGATCTCTTTATTTCTCAACTTCTTGATCCGTCTGTTTACAATCTGAATAGGCCATTCCTCGTAAGTGTAGTCATCACTCAGCACTACACGAGTAGGCTCTATCACATGGAAAGGATCCCGGAGGCAATCCCTCAACATAGAAATGTGGAAGACGTTGTGCATATGCTCAATTTCAGGAGGAAGTGCAACTTGATACGCCACCGGATTGATTTTCTCAATAATCTCATATGGTTTGACGTATCTCGGCGCTAACTTGCCCTTGACTCCAAAACGAGTCTGGCCTTTCATCGGTGTCACTTTCACAAACACGTGATCACCCACTTCATATTCTCTATCCCGTCTTCTGACATCAGCATAACTTTTCTGTTTGCTCTGTGCAGTTTTTAGTCTCTGTTGTATCAGTTTCACTTTCTCAATCATTTCGTATACAATCTCGGGCCCAAGCAAAGGCCCATCTCCAACTTCTGCCCAACAAATCGGAGATCTACATTTTCTGCCATACAATGCCTCAAAAGGCGTCATACCAATACTTGAATGATAATTATTGTTGTAGGTGAATTCAGCCAATGACAAATGGCTTTCCCAGCTTCCCTGAAAATCAAGGACACGCATTCTCAGTAAATCCTCCAGAGTCTGGATGGTCCTTTCTGACTGGCCATCGGTCTGAGGATGATAAGCACTACTCAGTCTCAATTCAGTACCCAATGTAGTCTGTAAGCTTTGCCAAAATCTCGATGTAAACTTCGAATCCCTGTCAGAAACAATGGACACAGGCACTCCATGCAGTCTAACAATTTTATCAATATAGAGTATAGTCAATTTGTCCGCATTATAAATTGCCTTAACAGGTAAGAAGTGAGCAGATTTAGTCAGTCTATTAACAATAACCCAAATTGAGTCCATACCTTTACTGGAGCGAGGCAATCCCACAATAAAATCCATGGTGATATGTTCCCATTTCCACTCCGGTATGGGTAAGGGCTGCAATAAGCCTGCGGGTCGTTGATGTTCGGCTTTAACTTGTTGGCAATGAAGACATTTCGATACAAAATCAGCAATTTCTTTCTTCATTCCCGGCCACCAGAAATTCAGTTTCAGGTCTTAGTACATTTTCGTATTCCCTGGATGGATAGAAAATTTTGAATTGTGGCCCTCTTGCAGAACTCTTCTTTTTAATTCAGAATCATTCGGTACACACAGTCTTTCTTGAAATTTTAGTACATTATTTTCAAATTTGAAACCCGGTCTTGGTTTAGTTTCCCTTTCTTCGATGATCTTTTTTAAGAAGTCATCCAGTTGCTGTTTCTCTTTAATCTCTTCAATCAGTACTGGTTGAGTAGAAATAGCAGCTAAGGTTCCATCTTGTTCTCGCAAAACGATTTCAATTTCAGATTTTTCAAGGTCACAAAGAAACTCTTTCTATCCGGTAAGCAAACATGCTAAGTTTCCAATCGATTTCCGGCTTAATGCATCGGCAACGGTATTGCCTTTTCTCGGATGGTACAATATCTGTAGGTCATAGTCTTTTATCAGTTCTAGCCATCTCCGCTGTCTCATGTTCAGTTCTTTCTGTGTGAAGAAATATTTCAGACTCTTGTGGTCGGTATACACCTCACATGTCGCCCCATACAGATAGTGACGCCAGATTTTCAATGCAAATACCACTGCGGCAAGTTCCAAGTCATGGGTTGGGTAATTCTTTTCGTGCGGTCTCAGTTGTCGGGAAGCATAAGCAATAACTCTCCCATTCTGCATTAAAACACATCCCAAACCTTATGAGAAGCATCACTAAATACAGTAAAACCATCCGTACCTGAAGGTAAGGTAAGAATCGTGCAGTTACAAGTCGAGTTTTCAATTCTTGGAATGCTGATTCCCTTTGGTCAGTCCAGTCAAATGATATCCCCTTCTGAGTTAACTGAGTCAACGGTAAGGTAATTTTGGAGAAATCTTTGACAAATCTTCTGTAATATTCCAGCTAAACCCAAAAAGCTTCGGACTTTGGTCACATTTGTTGGTCTAGGCCAGTTTACTACAGCTTCAATTTTTCTGTGGATCAATGGAATTCCATCTTTGCTAACAACATGCCCCAAAAACATACAAATGATCAAGCCAAAATTCACATTTAGACGGTTTAGCAAAATGTTTCTGTTCTCTTAGGGTCTGTAGGGCAAGTCTCAGATGATGTTCATGTTTTTTACACTTTTGGAGTAAATCAGTATGTCATCAATGAATACAACAATAAAGTCATCAAGGTATGGTTTAAAGATTATGTTCATGAGGTCCATAAATGCAGCAGGTGCATTGGTAACTCCGAAAGGCATAACTAAAAATTCGTAATGTCCATACCTCGTTCGAAAAGCAGTTTTGTCAATGTCTTCTAGTTTAACTTTCAACTGATGGTATCCTGATCTGAGGTCGATCTTAAAGAAACTTGAGCACCCTGTAACTGATCAAATAAGTCATCAATACGTGGCAATGGTATTTATTTTCACAGTTACCTTGTTCAGTTCACGGTAGTCAATACACAGTCTCAGTGAGCCGTCTTTCTTCTTCACAAATAAAACAGGAGCGCCCCATGGCGAAGTGCTAGGCCTGATGAACTTCTTATCTAGCAGTTCTTGCAGTTGCACTTTCAATTCTCTCAGTTCAGTTGGAGCCATTCGGTAAGGAGCTTTAGACACTGGCTGGGTACCCGGGATCACATCACGGTGAATTCAATCTCCCTGTCGGTCAAATCCCCTGGCAGATTATCTGGAAAAACATCTGGGAATTCTCTGACTATGGGAATACTGTTCACATTAGCATTATCATCAGTAGATATAGTCAATACATAACACAGATACCCTTTACATCCCTTCTTAATCAATTTACAAGCTTTCATGGGTGAAATCAGATACGGGGGAGGTACTACTCCAACCCCATTAAATACAAATTCGGGTAAACCAGGTGGACAGAAAACTACTTGTTTCATTACACAGTCTATGGTGCCATGGTATTTCGTTAACCAGTCTATTCCCAATATTACATCAAAATGATCAATGTTCAGGGGCAGTAAGTCAATAAACAAATGTGCATCTCCAATAATAATTTCACAAGCAGGGTACATATATGCACATGTCATAGATCCCCCAACAGGTGATGATACAGCTAACAGATAATTCATGGGTTCTAACGGTCTATTCAATTTTCGCGAAAAAGCATGCGACACATATGAATGCGTAAACCCCAAATCAATTAGTACATAAGCATTTTGAGTACAAATAGAAAGAATACCTGACACAACAGTCTCGGTGTTCTGCACGTCTCCCGGTACTAGGGCGAACACTCGGCCTTGCCTCATGGGCTCTTTCCCGGTAGCTTTGGGGTTCGGTTTTGGTGCAACAGTTGATGTTGCCACGCTTGGTGCAACTTTACTATTGGCTTGTTGAGCAGAGGGGCAGTCTTTGACCATGTGGCCCACCTTGCCACACCTGTAACAGGCTCCAGATATTTTGAAACAGACCCCTTTGTGCTTCTTGCCACACTCAGAACAGGGTGGTATGAAACCACTCCCTTGGCTGGGGCTAGTTGTTGACCCCGTATTCTGTTTCTTGTTCAATGGGTTATGCTTGCCTTTCTTGAATTTAAAACCCTGCCTTTTACCACGCCATTCAGACGTTGGTGTTTCAGTTTTTAGTGCCGCGATGTTCAATTCAGCCATCAAGGCTCGGTCAAGAACATTTACATAATTCGGTAATTTCAGGACATTTATTTTGTCGAGTATTACAACATTAAGGCCGCCTTCAAACTTTCTGGCCTTCTTGTAGTCAGTGTCAACCATATGTGGTGCATATCTAGCAAGCTCGGTGAACGTCGTTTCATATTCAGCAACGGACATTGTGCCCTGTCTTACCTGTTCAAATTTAGTTACTTTTCTGTCCCTAACACACTGAGGGAAGTACTTTTCAAAGAAGGCTCCTTTGAATTAAGCCCAAGTCATAACAGTATTGTCATCACGGATAAACATCCACCACCATCTAGCTTCTTCTTACAGAGTCAAGGTGGCCAATAGCACTTTATGTGCTTCGAAGCACGGAAAAACCTCAAACAATTTTTCTGTCTCGAGAACCCATGCTTCAGCTTTTAACGGTTCAAGGCCTCCCTGGAAGGATGGCGGTTTCATTTTGCTAAACTTATAGGTGAGAGCAATTATGTCCCCATCATTAACATTTACATTCTGCTTCGGCTGTACCGGAGGAGGAGGTGGGGGCTGTTGATTCTGTTGTTGATCTAGTCTTTCAGTTATTAGTTCCATCATTCTTTCCAGTCTTGCCATTCTTGCCTCAGAGGATGAGGATTCAGATTCATTTGCAGTTCTCGCATTATCCATTTCACTATAGGCAGTTATAACAGTTATCACCATAGGCAGTCATTTGTTTAAACAGATTAACACATTAGCATATATTTAGTCATGTCATAGCCACACACTTATCATGCTCATGTAATGCCCTAATCGCTTTTCCAGGACATCCTATAACTTATTGGGACACGTGTGTGCGGTATAACTCGTGGTAAGTATCGCTCTGATACGACTCTGTCACGACCCAAACCCGCCCCTATGGGTTTAGTACCGTAACCGACCAGTAATCCGAGATTACCGAAGACCTGCTTAACAGTAGAACAGTAATACAGAGTACAGGGGCTGGCGGAAGCCAATATAGTAAGTAAACAATGTCCAATGAGCTGTGAGTCTGTATGCAAAAAAGATTTTTCATACACATATACATGAACAGTACAGAACAGTATGTACATATATACAATCATTCAGTTCAGGGGCCTAATCCCTATTAAATAGTACGGTAACAGTCTACAGTTTACAAAACCGAACAGAAGGGGAAAAACTAAAACATCCCATAGCCTTAGCTTGACAGGCTCGGAACCTCGCAGTGAGGCACATAGGTTGGCTTGACAAAACTGGAACTTAACCCCGAAGCTTCTAGCCGCGGTCTGGTGCCTGTACACCTACATATATATATATGAGCAGTGAGCTAAAACCCAGTGAATAACATAATGCGTAAAGGGGTTTAGAATGAATGTCCTTGCAGTAATGAAAACGGTTCGTTAATTCAGTATATCAGTCATTCGGTCATATGTGGTACATCCATTAGCATAACAGTACAGTAAACAGTAGGTCTTAAAAGATCAGTAAACAGTAGTGGTTCCAACAAGGGAACCGACAGAGATCTCTGTAACAGTAACAGTAAACAGTAGTTGCTAAGGATGCCACAATACAGTTCAGAATATAGGACATACATTCATTCAATTAACAGTATCAGTTCAGAAAGCAGTACAGTTCAATTGTTCAGAAGATAATCATTTTGAATATATCTTTACACAGTTGTTACTCACTGAGTTCTGGGCTACAGTAAAGCTAGAGCGCGTCCCCAGTGGCCAACCCTACACAGTTACAGATTGAACACACACTAAGCTACATAGTTGGGAAAATAATAACTTAATCCCTAATTTGCCTCGGCGTGTTCTATATCTATATCCTCATTAGGTTGCCTTAAACTAGGCCTAAGAATACCTAGGATGAGATGAGGATGCAAAGATGCACTTGAAAAATATTTTCAGAATTTTCAGAAAACAAGGGTCACGCTCGAGGAATTTTCAGAATTTTCAGAAAACAGGGGTCACCCTCGAGCGTAGGTTACTCCGCTCGAGCGGACATGCAGACAAAGGTTTCCGCTCGAGCGTAGACTTACCCGCTCGAGCGTTCGACAAAACAGTCAAAAGTGCTGGATAGGTGAAATCCACGCTCGATTGGGCACTCGACATTCGCTCGAGCGTAAGACACAAGGTCCCGCTCGAGCGTAAATTACCCCGCTCGAGTTGGCTTAAAAACAGAACAAAATGCTGGGAGCACGATTTCTACGCTTGAGCGCCAGTCACCCCGCTCGAGCATGAGTTCAAAATCTGGAATTCCCAAATTCGAACCTCAAGCTCAAAATCAAGTTTCAAACACCAAATTTGATCCTCTTGGGCTCATTTTCTGAAAAACACTTCAAAACTCATAGTTTAACATGATTCAAAACTCAATTTGTAAAATCAAAGCTCAAAGGAAGATCAAATAAACTCATTTTCAAACCAAATTTCAAGAGCATAATCCAAGCATGACATGCATGAGTTAAAACCACTTCAAAGCTTCAATGCTAGTTTCAATGAGCCAATTGTTCCAAAAACAAGATGAAAACATGGACTTAGCATAACTATAAGCATGCATGTGACAATTTTTCATGGAAACAACTCAAAACTCAACAATCCAAACATGCATGCATGAATTAAGTTATAATTCAACATGTTAGAACTAAATTATGACTTAGCTCCTCAATTAGACATGAACCATGCAAGAATCAACTTAGACACAACAATGAGAGGTTAAATCTCCTTACCTAAGTCTTGAGTTTAAGGTGTAGGAGCTTAATTATGTAATCAACCTTCAATTTCTTCAAGCCAAATCACAAAGATCAAGTTGAAATCACTCATATTCTCTCACTCTCTCACTCTAGTCGGTTGTGGCCTCTGAAATGGCTGAGGGAGAAGTGTTATGAGATCAAGTGCAAGGCTTAAATGTGCTAGGTAGTGGGCCACTAGGATGGCAATAAGGTAAATAGGGTAACTTATGTAATTTAGCCCAGTTTAATCTAATTTAATCATACCAAATCAGTTTTCAGATAATTACACCATAAAATCACATAAATTATGATGATTATGAAACACTAATCGATCTCCGGTTCGGCCACCGATAAGGCCTTCAACTCGTAATTTAAACATAAAACATGAACAGATAATCGAACAATCAAACAGATAGATAATGCATTTAAACAGATACAGTCAATCAACCAGTTTCAGATTTCAGTCAGTCAGTCAGTTCAGTATTTCAACCAATTCAATTACTTTTCATAATCAGTCTCAGTTTAGTGGTAATCGGTAGTTTATCGGTAAATAGTGGTGAGGGTTGTTACACAAGTTCTAGTGCAAACCTAGACAAACTAGTAAATGTGGCCTCAAACTCAGCCACCAGAGTATTCAACTGCACAAGCTTGGAGAACTAATCCCTCTACTTCTCCCTAACAGTGGGAGGCAAAAACTTGTCCTAGAAGGCGCTAACAAAAGCCTCCGAAGTCACCCTAATGTGCCCACGCGCATACTTCCACCACTGACCTGTATTTTCCTTCTACTAGAAGGATGCCAAGGTCACTCGTAACTGATCGTCCTCGATGCCAAGCATCTTGAACGTTTTCATTATCTACTCCAACCACTCGTCTGCCTTTAGTGGCTCCTTGGGATCACCCAAAAACTCATTCGGATATGATCGAAAGAACTCCTACTTCAAGAAAGATGGCCCTACTTTAGCCACTTGGGCCTGAACTTGATTCTTAGCCCTGAGCATGTCCGTGGATTTCCTTAACACTCCAGCCATTTCACGAGCTAAGACATACATGGCCTGCTGACCAATTGGTTCAGCCACATTGGCCTGACCAACCCCTTCTTCTTGCGCCGAAATTTTATCCGGTAAAGGCACTTCATGCCTTCTAGGCCTACTACGCTTACCACCACCACGTCCACGTCCTAACATCCTAATAAAGGTAACAAAAGAGATTAGCACATTTATGAATGTGCCGAAGCGAACTCATTCGCGTCCTAATACGATGGACAACAGTAATTCACTCCACATAAGCACATAGTCATGTAAACACATACGAATTTCATTTCCAGATAATGACCGTTCCATGGCGTCGCCAGAGTTCCAATTAGAAACAACAGTGATTAGGTGCTCTTTCAATAGGACTTCTAGAAACCTCTAGACTCAATCAACATCCTAGAAACCAAATCCCATGCCCATGCAATCACATAAGCATGTGATCATATAAGCACACATCGGTCATACTAAAGTCTCTATTAAGTGAGACAAACCCATTGTGGTACTAACTACTTCCTACGTACCTAAAGTATTCAAACTTGGTACGCTCTTATACCAAGTTGTCACGCCCTCCAAAATAATTACAATAATTCATCTGCGAATGACTAATACAAGATGACCAAAACAAAAAAAAAAAAACAAAATAATAGACTTTCATTAATCAGAGTTAATCTACAAAAGTGACATATGCGATATACATTCATAAGTTCTACCCTGAATCTATAGCATGTGATACCAAATTAATGATCAACAAAATAAATGCCCCAAAGGCTTATATCTTTCCAAGACTATGCTTGGTTACAACAAAAGAGAGTGTCTTAAGCTCCATACATATAAAGCCCTAGGCTTGTACAAATATTAAATACAAAACAAGAAAATGGAGCCTTCAGCTCCCAAGTCCTCCCGAGCTAAGTCCTCGGAGGACGCATGTCACTAGCACCTGAAAATGGTTTCCCAAGTAGGGTGAGCCAAAACCCAATAGAGACAATTTATCATAATATATGAATCTTAACAAAGACATAAGCAATATGCACATGTTCAATGTCCAATGACAAAATCTTTTACAACTCTTTTCCAAAACCATGTTATGCCAAACTTACATCTCAATTCATTTTATCCCGGTTCATTAGGTATACCCACTTCATTTAATCAATCAAATAGAGGATACACCTCACAGATCTCTAACCAATATAATTATCATACAAATAAATTAACTTGCCATTTTACAGAATTTCGTCTGCGGGAATCGGCACCCATGTATACGCGCGATTTTCGGCACTTTCACCCTGGACACACAGGCCAACTTAGTTTAATGGAGTCCATCCCTTTTCTTCTCTCAAACATAGAGTACATCCCCTTTCTCCTCCCAAACATCATACATATACAATGTATACACATCATAATCATATTCAATGATAACAACTAAGAGGTTAGTTTCAATTTGCCTAATCCTCATGTAATTTCTACAATAATCATGACTATTCTCTACCGATAGCCCAAAATAAATATTTCTAAATAGATATACAATCTTTACAACAGATAAATTATCCAAATTTTCATAGGTGCGAAAAATCGATTTTAAATCAAATAATGCCAAAATTTGATTGCTTTGCCAGATACAGAGTTGCCACCTAAATATTTTGTTTTTGGGAAAATTTAAGAAACCCTGACTCATACCAAAGGCCACATGTCCGTCATTACCAAAGTTGCCTCGGCTCGGGAACTTGGATACAAGAGGGGAAGGTCTTGAAATGAGCACCCCCGCTTGCCCGATCAAAGATCGGCCTCTACTGATCATGATATGTTATTTTATAAACATTTTGTGTTCTTCCGGTTATTAAACTAGCTTTACTATGTGACGCGCACAAGCAAGTATAAATTAGTCTGCTCAAATTGGAACAACTCAACTCATGTTTGTTTTGAGAAAATGGTTTGAAATTGCCACCTCAAGTGGGCTTAAAGATGCGGATTTGCCACCAAATATAGTGGGTTTAAAACATGATTTGCCACAACAAAGTGGGCTTAAAACGCACATTCGTTGAATTGTTCCAATTCAAACAACAAAGCCTTCATCCACAGGCATTCATGCAGTTTACCATTTAAGCACATAGCCTCATGGCAAGCATGCGAAACATGGCAATCTGGCAATCACACTCATGCAAGTATGCTAAAGCATAAAACTTACCGAGTACTCCAAGCCAAAACAAAAACTAGTTAGAAAAATGCATGATTCCTAACTATGTTAAATGACTAATACAACACATGCAATGATGTAACTAAATAGGCTCGGCTACTTAATCCTGGTATTTGCAACACTTTGATAGCATGCTTTGAAACACGTATTTAAAGAAGTATTGAATTTTGACAATGCAATTTGAATGATGAGCCGAGTCTCGGTGCATGCATGATAGATGAATGGATTCAAGCATGCAAGCATAAGGTATGCTAATAAAAAATGATGTCCCTAATCTAATCATCGAAAGAGATTAAATAAAAAGGAGAAAGACATGGGGTTGGAAGACATATACACACTCACGCACACTTATTACACATTGTGCCCTTGCAAAGGAGGGTCGAAATGAATAATCTAACTAGCTACGCTAAGCTAAGCTAAGCTAATTATTACAAAACTCAAAACTAATTAACTATTCTAGTTAACTAATTATTACAAACCAAATTAAGCTAATTAATTACAAAACTAATTAATTAACTAAATAGTTACAACACTTGTATGAATCAATTAGTTACAACTAACTAATTAAGCAAAGCAAGTAAATGGCCTTGAGGGGCGAAGGATGCATGCATGCTCGGCTTCTCCACTTGAAAATGCCACTGCCTTGCCATTGCAGCCTCTATTTGCACATTTTTTATCACTAAAAATTGCACTAACTTTCAGAACACCTCTACTCCACCTCAGGAACACACTAAGCAACTTTCTTCATTGATGGCTGGTCGGCTACTATTGGTGGCCGGTCGGCTACTGCTAGTGGCCGGTCGGCTATGCCTGCCCTAAACTTCCTTTTTTTGCTGTAACAAAGAGCAAATAGAGGCAAAGCAGTATATTCTCAAGGAGTGTATGTACTGCTACCCTCCTTATCATCACACAAGCTCAAGGGAGTGTAGCTCTTGGCCCTCGAATCATCAACTAAGCATTTTCCATGCATGATGGTCAAAGAATCAAGTTTGTACAAGTTTAATGAGTGCAAAACAAGACTTAAAACACCACTAGGCATTCCTAGGCCTAGTTTAAGGCATCTTAATGAGGATAATGCTATAGAACCACACCGAGTCAAGATAGGAACTAAGTCATTGATTCCTAAGTGTGTAACTTAGTGTGTGTTCATTCTGTAACTGTAGGGTTGGCATCCGAGGATGCTTTAGCCTATCTGTAGCCGAGTGCTCTGTGAGTAACAATGTTGTAAAGATATGTTCAATCATGAATATTTTCTGAATGATCTACTGTACTGCTTCCTGAAATGATAGTTCTTACTGAATGAATGCTTGTCCTATTTGCGAACTGTATTCGTGGCATCCATAGCAATTTACTGTTACTGTACTGTACTGCTACTGTCACAGAGATCTCTGTCGGTTCCCATGTTTGGAACCACTACTGTTTACTGATATGATGGCCATCAACTGACTGTTTGGTCTGTTAAGACCTACTGTACTGTTTGCTAGTGGATGTACCACTTATGACTGCTATGATCGAATAACTGATATACTGTTCAAATGACTATTTTAAATACTAAAAGGACATTCATTCCTAACCTCTTTACGCATATGTTATTCACTGGGCTTTAACTCACTGTTTATATATATATGTAGGTGTCCTGGCATTGGATCGGAGCTAGGAGCGTTGGGTTTAACTCTCTTTTTGTCAAGCCAACCACTGTGTCTCACTGAGAGATTCCAAGTCCTTCAAGCTAGGCTTTTTGGGGTGTTTTAGATTCATTCTTTCTGTCTCTGTTTTTGTATAGACTGACTGTACCTGTACTGTACTGTTCTAATAGGGATTAGGTCCCTATCCTGGATGATTGTATATGCATGTATATACTGTTTTGGTTCTGAATGTGTATATGTATGAAAAGTCTTTTTTGTATACAGACTGTCACAGCTCATTGGACATCTTTTATTATTGTTTTGGCTTCTACCAGTCCCTGTACTCTATATTACTCTTATTACTGTTAAGTAGGCCTTCGATAATCACAGATTACTGGCCGGTTACGGTGCTAAACCCATAGGGGCGGGTTTGGATCGTGACAGAGTGGTATCAGAGCAATATCAAACCACGAGTCATACTGCACACACGTGTCCAAATGAGTTATAGGATGTCGTAGAAAAGTGATTAAGGCATTGCATGAGCATTGAAAAGTGTGTGTGGCCATGACATGAATATATGTGCTAATGTGTTCATATATGCAACTGCCTATGTTTATTATTATCATTGTATTGCATAGAGTGAAATGGATAATGCAAGAACTACTGATGAAACTGAATCATCTGACGCCAGAATGGCGAGATTAGAAAGAACAGTTGAACTGCTAACTAAGGCCTTAAGGCAACAACAGAACCAACAGCCCCTATCTCCTCCGGTACAGTTGGAACCGAATGTGAATGATGATATAATTGTTCTATGCAGAAGTTCAGTAAAATGAAACCATCGTCATTCCAATGAGGCCTCGAACCGCTAAAGGCCGAAGCATGGGTCCTAGAGACCGAGAAATTATTAGAAGTCTTTCTGTGTTCTGAAGCACACAAAGTGCTATTGGCTACCTTCACCTTACAAGAAGAGGCCAAAAGGTGGTGGTTGCTTGTCCGTGACACCAATACCGCTATGACATGGGCTCAGTTTAAGGGAGCCTTCTTTGAGAAATACTTTCCACAGTGTGTCAGGGATCGAAAAGTGACTGAATTTGAACAACTGAAATAAGGCACTATGTCCGTAGTTGAGTACGAATCGAAATTAACTGAACTCACCAGCTATGCACCACACATGGTGGATACCGATTACAAAAAGGCCAGGAAGTTTGAAGGCGGCCTTAATGTTGAAATCCTTGACAGAATCAATGTTCTAAAGTTACTGAAATACGTGGATGTTCTTGACCGAGCAATAATAACTGAGTCAAACATCGAGGCATTAAAACAGACTGAAACACCGGGAACTGAATGGCACGGTAAAAGACGAGGCTTTAAGTTCAAGAAAGGCCGAAATAACTCATTGAACAAAAAGCAGAATATGGGGTCAACAACCAGTTCCAGTCAGGGAAATAGTTCCATACTGCCCTGTTTCGAATGTGGTAAGAGGCATAAAGGGATTTGTTATAAAATTTCAAGTGCTTGTTACAGGTGTGGCAAGGTAGACCACATGGTTAAAGATTGCCCTTCCACTTCTCAAGGCAATAGTAAAGCTGTACCAAGCGCAGCAGCATCAACTGCTCCACCGAAACCCAACCCCAAAACTATGGGAAAAGAGCCTATGAGGCAAGGCTGAGTGTTTGCGCTTGTACCGGGAGATGTGTAGAATACAGAGACCATTGTATCAAGTATACTCTCAATCTGTACTCAAAATGCTTATGTTCTAATTGATTCGGGGTCTACACATTCGTATATATCGCATGCTTTTTCGTAAAAATTAAATAGACCACTGGAACCTATGAACTATCTGTTAGCTATATCTTCACCTGTTGGAGGATCTATGACTTGTGCTTATATGTACCCTGCATGTGAAATTATTGTTGGGGATGTTCATTTGTATATTGATTTATTG
Source organism: Camellia sinensis (assembly GCF_004153795.1). Taxonomy (NCBI): domain Eukaryota; kingdom Viridiplantae; phylum Streptophyta; class Magnoliopsida; order Ericales; family Theaceae; genus Camellia; species Camellia sinensis. The sequence continues at coordinate 1,512,347 of NW_021025173.1, read as the reverse complement.
CCTCTGAATATTGATCACTTTGATGTGATATTGAGAATGGACTGGTTAACAAAATATCATGCTACCATAGACTGTGTAACGAAACAAGTTGTTTTCCGTCCACCCGGATTGCCCGAATTTGTGTTTAACGGAGTTGGAGTAGTACCTCCCCTATATCTGATTTCATCCATGAAAGCTTTTAAACTGATTGAAAAGGGGTGTAAAGGGTATTTGTGTTGTGTATTGACTGTACCTACTGATGCTAAAACTGATGTGAACAATATTCCTATAGTCAGAGAATTCCCAGATGTTTTTCCAGATGATTTGCCAGGGGATTTGATTGATAGGGAGATTGAATTCACCATTGATGTGATTTCGGGTACACAGCCAGTATCTAAAGTTCCTTATATAATGGCACCAACTAAATTGAAAGAGTTGAAAGTTCAGCTGCAAGAACTGTTAGATAAGAAGTTCATCAGGCCCAGTACTTCACCGTGGGGCGCGCCGGTCTTATTTGTGAAAAAGAAAGACGGCTCATTGAGACTCTGCATTGACTACCGTGAACTGAACAAGGTAACAGTGAAAAATACATATCCATTGCCTTGTATTGATGATTTATTTGAGCAGTTATAGGGTGCCCAAGTGTTCTCCAAAATTGACCTTAGATCTGGATACCACCAGTTGAAAGTCAAGACAGGGGACATTGAAAAGACTGCCTTTCGAACGAGGTATAGACATTATGAATTCTTAGTTATGCCTTTCGGAGTTACCAATGCACCTGCTGCATTTATGGATCTTATGAACAGAATTTTTAAGTCGTTCCTAGATGAATTTGTAGTTGTTTTCATAGATGACATTTTGATTTATTCCAAAAGCGTGGAAGAACATGAACATCATTTGAAAATTGCCTTGCAGACCCTAAGAGAACAGAAATTGTATGCTAAACTGACAAAATGTGAATTTTGGCTTGACAATGTTATGTTTTTGGGACATGTAATCAGTAAGGATGGAATTTCAGTGGATCTGCAGAAAATTGAAGCAGTAGTGAATTGGCCTAGACCGACAAATGTTACCGAAGTCCGAAGTTTTCTAGGCTTAGCCGGGTATTACAGAAGGTTTGTCAAAGACTTCTCCAAAATTGCCCTACCACTGACTCAATTGACTCAAAAGGGGATATCATTTGACTAGACCGATAAGAGAGAATCAGTTTTTCAAGAGTTAAAGACTCGACTTGTGACTGCACCGATTCTTACTCTACCCTCAGGTACGGATGGTTATACTATATTTAGTGATGCTTCTTATAAGGGTTTGAGATGTGTTTTAATGCAGAATAGTAAAGTTATTGCGTATGCTTCCCGACAACTGAGACCGCAAGAAAAGAACTACCCGACCCATGATTTGGAACTTGCTGCAGTAGTGTTTGCATTGAAAATCTGGCGTCACTACCTTTATGGGGCAACATGTGAGGTGTATATAGACCACAAGAGCTTGAAATACTTCTTTACACAGAAAGAATTGAACATGAGGCAGCGGAGATGGTTAGAACTGATAAAAGACTATGACTTGCAAATTTTGTACCATCCGGGAAAAGCTAACACCGTTGCCGATGCATTGAGTCAGAAATCGATCGGAAATTTAGCCTGTTTACTCATCGAGCAGAAGGAATTGCTATGTGACCTTGAAAAATTTGAAGTTGAGATTGTTTTGCGTGAACAAGGTGGAACCTTAGCCGCTATTTCTGCTCAACCGACACTCATCGAAGAGATTAAAAAGAAACAGCAACCAAGGTTCTGAAAAGCGGTTGCGGTCGCCGTAACGGTGGCGGTGACGCGGTTGCGGTTGCGGGGTGTAAAGGCCGTAGTGTAACGGTTGCGGTAACCAGAACCGTGAATTTTTTTATTTTTCGCACAATTTAAAAAAAACTTACCGATACGCATATTTTTTTTCCATGATCATATTTATTGGGTTAAAAATAAATATTGATCAATTTTTGTAAATTTTTAAGTATGATCCAATGTATTTCATATTTTTAAATCATTATAAACAGAGTTTTTTACATTTTATTTTAATAATTAATAACTTTATATTATACAAAATATCAATCACTAACTATTATATATAAGATAAACAATGACAAAAGTAAGAGAATAAATAAGAGCCTAAATATGTATATATACATATTTTAACCAAGCTAAATAGATAATGACCACACTTATTATTATTATTTTCAAACAATATATAGATAGACACACACAGACAAAATGATTTAGTGATAGCAGCTGAATAAAATAGCATAGGTCTTAAAATTTTAACAAATCAATAACATGTTCTTCATCTTTCCTCTTCTCTCTCTATCTCTTGCTCCTCCATTTTTTCTCTTTATCTTCCCTCTTTTCTCTATCCCTCTTCCCCTATTTTCAGCTTTTTTTTGTGTGCTTTTTCGAAAGAAACAATTTGAAACCGTTACGTAACGGTGCGTAACAGGCCATTATGGCACCGTTACGACCGTTATGGCAGCCGCTACGGCCAACATACCTGTGAATCTCAATCACACTGCAAAAGCGGCCGTAACGGGTGGCGGTAACCGCCAAAACCGTTACGTAACGGCGTTACGTAACGGTTGCGGCCGCTTTTTAAAACCTTGACAGAAACAGAATGACTTTTTGAAAAAAGGTCATCGAGGAACGGGAATCTAGACCGAGGCCGGGTTTCAAATTTGAAAACAATGTATTGAAATTTTAGAGAAGGTTATGTGTACCGAGTGATTCTGAACTAAAAAGAAGAATTCTGCAAGAGGGCCACGATTCAAAATTGTCTATCCATCCAGGAAATACGAAAATGTACCAAGACTTGAAACTGAATTTCTGGTGGTCGGGAATGAAGAAAGAAATTACTGATTTTGTGTCGAAATGTCTTCATGGCCAACAAGTCAAAGCCGAACATCAACGACCCGTAGGCTTACTTCAACCCTTACCGATACCGGAGTGGAAATGGGAACATATCACTATGGATTTCATTGTTGGTTTACCTCGCTCCAGTAAAGGTATAGATTCAATTTGGGTTATTATTGATAAACTGACTAAATCTGCTCACTTCTTACCTGTCAAAACAATTTATAATGCGAACAAATTGGCTATAATCTATATTGATGAGATTGTTAGATTGCATGGAGCGTCTGTGTCCATTGTTTCTGATAGGGACTCAAAGTTTACATCGAGATTTTGGCAAAGTCTACAAACAGCATTGGGTACTGAATTGAGACTGAGTAGTGCATACCATCCTCAGACAGATGGCCAGTCAGAAAAAAGCATCCAGACTCTGGAGGATTTGTTGAGAATGTGTGTCCTTGATTTTTAGGGAAATTGGGAAAGTTATCTACCTTTAGCTGAATTCGCCTACAACAATAGTTTTCATTCAAGCATTGGTATGGCTCCTTTCGAGGCTTTGTATGGCAAAAAATGTCGATCTCTAATTTGCAGGGCAGAAGTTGGAGATGGGCCTTTGCTTGGGCCCGAGATTGTACATGAAACTACTGAAAATGTGAAACTGATTCAACAGAGATTGAAAACCGCACAGAGCCGGCAGAAAAGTTATGCGGATGTTCGAAGGCGAGACAGAGAATATGAAGTAGGTGATCATGTTTTTGTTAAAGTGACACCAATGAAAGGCCAGACTCATTTTGGAGTCAAGGGCAAGCTAGCGCCGAGATATGTCGGACCGTATGAGATTATTGAGAAAATCAATCCGGTGGCATATCAAGTAGCGCTTCCTCCTGAAATGGAGCATATGCATAACGTGTTCCATATTTCAATGTTGAAGGATTACCTCCGGGATCCTTTTCATGTTATTGAGCCTACCCGTGTAGTGCTAAGTGATGACTACACTTATGAAGAACGGCCTATTCAGATTGTAAACCAACGGATCAAGAAATTAAGGAACAAAGAAATTCCGTTAGTGAAAGTTGATTGGCAAAACCATGGTGGCGTATATGCCACTTGGGAAAGGGAAGACGATATGATCAAGAGATATCCTGAACTATTCCCTCTAGATCCGGTATTCTTCCAAAATGAAGGTAATTCGAGTTTGGAGGACCAAACTCTTTGTAAGGAGGGGAGACTATGACAACCCTCACCATTGTTTACTGATAATACCACTGATTACTGCTAAACTGTGACTGAACATGATTAAGTAACTGATTTGACTGACATTCTGAACTAATTGATTGAGTGTATTAGTTTAAACGTATTTCTATCTATTTGACTGTTAATTGATCTATTCATATTTTATGTTTTAAACTGCAAATTGAAGGCCTTATCGGTGGCCGAATTTGAAATCGATTAACGTTTTATGCTAGTTAGAATTTATGTGATTTTATGGTAAATCTAATTGGAATGTGATTTGGAGTGATTAAATTGGATTAAATAATGTTGAATTACATTAGTTGCATTAATTACCAAAATGCCACCTAGTGGGCCACTTTTATTAACATCTTGAGGCTCAATTCATACACTTAGACATACCATTTCATCATCTCTTCCATTTCCTTAGACCCAACTGAAAAAGAGAGAGAGAGAGAGATAGGTGACAACTTGAGTTCATCAAAGAATTGCTTGGAGAATTAGAAGAATTGAAGAGTAGATTGCATATTGAGCTTCCATTCTTGAAATTGAGTACTTGAGGTAGGAGACTCACCCTTTTAATTTGTGAGTTTGAGTTGTTCTTGCATGATTCATGGTAAGGTTAGTGATTTAAGGCATGAATTAGCTTAATATGTTGAATTGAGTTGGAATTCATGCATGCATGTTTACATTGTTGAGTTTTGAGTTGATTTCATGGAAATCCTCACATGCATGTCCATATTCTAGCTTTGGTCCATGAATCCATCATGTTTTTGGAAGGATTAACTCATTTGATCAAGTATTTGAAGCTTTGATTTCAATTGAACACTTGCATGTCATATGTTTATCATGTTCATGAAGTTTTGTTGGGATTTGTGTTTAATTGAACTACCTTTGGGCTTTGATTTTGCAAATTGATCTTTGAAACATGTCATATTATGAGTTTTAAAGTGTTTTCCAGAAAATTAGCCCAAAAGGATCGAATTTGATGCTTTAAGTGTTGAGTTTCATGCTTGGAGACAAATCTGAAAATTTCAGATTTTGGATCCACGCTCGAGTGGGGAACTCTACGCTCGAGCGTACACTCTGAGTTCATGCAGTCTACTTGAGCGGGGAAGGTAACGCTCGAGCGTGAAATGCGTGTATCCAGTATTTTGCATGTGTTTATAGTTCGCTCGAGCTAGGGAATGCACGCTCGGGCGAGGACTTGTGTCTCACGCTCGAGCGGTGGTCGAGCGCCCGTCGAGTGTGAATTTCATGCATCCAGTACTTTTGTAGTCCGCTCGAGCGAGGAAAGTCACGCTCGAGCGTAGCTCCTTTGTTTGCATGTCCGCTCGAGCAGAGAAATACACGCTCGAGCGGGACCCCTGTTTCAGCAAAAATTTGAAAAGTGTTTTAAAGTGCATCTTTGCATCCTCATTCCATCCTAGGCATTCCTAGGCCTAGTTTAAGGCATTTTAATGAGGATAATGCTATAGAACCACACCGAGTCAAGATAGGAACTAAGTCATTGATTCCCAAGTGTGTAAGTTAGTGTGTGTTCATTCTGTAACTGTAGGGTTGGCATCCGAGGACGCTCTAGCCTATCTGTAGCCCAGTGCTCTGTGAGTAACAATGTTGTAAAGATATGTTCAATCATGAATATTTTCTGAATGATCTACTGTACTGCTTCTTGAAATGATATTTCTTACTGAATGAATGCTTGTCCTATTTGCGAACTGTATTCGTGGCATCCATAGCAATTTACTGTTACTGTACTGTACTGCTACTGTCACAGAGATCTCTATCGGTTCCCATGTTTGGAACCACTACTGTTTACTGATATGATGGCCATCAACTGACTGTTTGGTCTATTAAGACCTACTGTACTGTTTGCTAGTGGATGTACCACTTATGACTGCTATGATCGAATAGCTGATATACTGTTCAAATGACTGTTTTAAATACTAAAAGGACATTCATTCCTAACCTCTTTACGCATATGTTATTCACTGGGCTTTAGCTCACTATTTATATATATATGTAGGTGTCCAGGCACCGGATCAGAGCTAGGAGCATTGGGTTTAACTCTCTTTTTGTCAAGCCAACCAATGTTCCTCACTGAGAGGTTCCAAGTCCTTCAAGCTAGGGCTTTTTGGGGTGTTTTAGATTCATCCTTTCTGTCTCTGTTTTTGTATAGACTGACTGTACCTGTACTGTACTGTTCTAATAGGGATTAGGTCCCTGTCCTGGATGATTGTATATGTATGTATATACTGTTTTGGTCCTGAATGTGTATATGTATGAAAAGTCTTTTTTGCATACAGACTGTCACCGCTCATTGGACATCTTTATTACTGTTTTGGCTTCTGCCAGCCCCTGTACTCTGTATTACTGTTAAGTAGGCCTTCGGTAATCACGGATTACTGGCCGGTTACGGTGCTAAACCCATAGGGACGGGTTTGGGTCGTGACATTTTTGTATCAAATATCATATGTCACATTAAAAATTCTCCACTCAATTTAAAACTCTTTTCAAAACTCATTCACTAAACAAATTTTTCACACTCAAATCATAATTTCAAAACTCACAAACTCAAAATACAACTCTATTATCAAATTATATTTAGAAAACTCTACTAAACGCAACCTTAATTTTTTTTTTGAATAATTTAAATATTTATATTCTTTATGTTTGTCAATTCAACTTTACTACATTTCCAAACTTTTTTTAAAAATAATTATTCCAAACCTATTTATGTTTAATGAATCAATATAACCATAAAACAAATAGCATGTAAAAAAAATTTTAATCACTAATTGAATATAATGCGAATTAAAATTAATTTTATTTTAATTCATTATACTATGTGGGATGATTAATGTAATATCTACTATTGATTAAATAAAATTAGTTTTACTTTTATTTAATACTTGTCATTTTGATTAATAATAATATGTCTTTGTTACTCTACTTTTGGTTGTCTGAAATAATTCTTAGATAAATTAACTATTATTTAGGTGATGATTTACTTAATATATGATAGTTTTTTTAAAAAAATTTCAATAATGTGAAATATTAAATATTTTTAATGATGTGAAGTAAGATTTATATACACAAACTATCAAATAGCAATTTTTCCTTTAGTGATTATTGACTTTCTAAAATCTCGTACATTGTACGGGTGACAACTAGTATATATGTATACACATGTATTTAGCTATCGTTGTTGTTCTCACATGTACGATTTTAATCTAATAAAACTCATCAACTGATTTCATCATTATGATTTTGTAGATAAAAGAAAAATAACAATTATCATAAAAGCATTACAAAAATTCCTAAAATGAAAAAGATTTTTTTTGCTCATTTGATTTAGTTATTAGTATTTGTATATACAGCACATAAAAAAAATTTCGTTATTTAATAAGAGTCGAATTCGAGTTTATTTGAGAATTTATGCCAACTTAACTAATTTATTATCAATTGATGGTTAACCGCTATTTTGATGGCCAAACAATGGGATGAAGGGTGGAGACAACTTAAGATTAGAGAAGAGAGGTTGCAGGTAGGGGTAGAGGTTGACTTGGGGGAAAGGTAAGGAAATGAAGTTAAAAATAAGGGTTATTGTGCAGTAAAAGTGCTTTAAATAAGAGTTGATGTGGTCAACAAAGAGGATATCAAAATTAGAGAGATGATGATTCGTGAATGGTGAAGACTTGACAAGTGTTATCCGGAGAAGTAATATCATGTTACTCTTAGAAATGGATAGTAGACAAATTTATAAATCAACGTATAAGATAGTCGTATGTATAATCATTTGATAAGGAGAATCGTATACAATTTTTTTCACAATAACTCATTTTAAATCACAAAATTTCGTACATAGCACGAATAATATACTAGTAGAAAATCAAAAAAAATAGAAAACATGAAATATAGCGATTTTGGATTTTAGACTCGACCCATTTAATATTCTGGACTCGGGTTTCATGGTTCTGTATTGTTGTTCTTGTCTTATTCCTCTTTTTCCTCCCTGAATTTAGCTATTGGATTGTAGTGGTTGCATTTGGAACATGTTGGTTGCTTGGTTTTCAAACTTTTGTTGCCCATAATTTTACTCCTCCGCTCGAGCGTCACTTCTTGCTCTCGAGCGAGCTTTGTGAACTTTCAGTACTTTTGCATGTCTGCAAAACTACTAGAAGAGTGTATTCTACACTTGAGCGGTCTTGGCTCGAGTAGCTTTTCTTGCGCTCGAGTATTGGTCTGCTAGCTGCAAAACTACTAGAAGTGTGTATTCTGCGCTTAAGCATCACTTCTTGCACTCGATTGGAACAACTTATTATGTCTGGGCGCTCGAGCGTCACTTCTCGCACTTGAGCAAACTGTGCGTATTTCAGTTCGTAAAAGTCACTTTTTACTTCACTTTTTATCTCCCTGTCTCTCTCCAAAACATTTCAAAACCCTAAATGTAGAGTTTCTCTCTCTAAAACTTGCTATCTCTCTATAAATACACCAAGATCTACCTATTTCTCCACCCTACTCGCTTTGTTAAAAAGGTAGAGCTCACCTAGAGCTTCATTTTCATCCGATCAAAGTTGAGTTTTGGCATTGCCGAAGTTTCTTCACTCTCTCAATTGTCTTGTAGCTTTGAGGTAGGGATTCTCTACACTTTTTATGATTTTTAACTTAACTATTTATTTTTCATAAACAATATTGTGATTTGAAAGATTTTGAACAAACATATGGTTTTGGTTTAAAATTCAAAAGAGGGATTTTCAAATGGTTGTATTGAAAATGGTTAGGGAAGTGTAAATGAGATTGAGTTATGAGAAAATTATTGATTTTGGAAGAAAAAGGGTTTTTGCCTAAATGTCTCAATTATTTATTTTGTAAAAATAGGTGAAATTAATGTTGGAAATATGAAATGGGATGTATGTTGATATGGATGGTGGAGTTGGATATGTATTATCGCTCACATCATGAAAATTTGAAAAGTTTATTTGTGTCAAAGATTTTATATTTGTTTTGGGCTATCGGTGGAAGATGGCTATGATTGTTGTAAAAATTGCATGATAATTAGGTGTATTAAAACTAATTTCTCATCCATGTACATTGAATATTGGTGCCCATTTAATACATTGCAAATGTATATGATTTTGATAAAAATGAGTGAATGTTAGAAGGAGGTGTGTATTACCAAATTAAGTTGGCCTATGCGTCCAGGGTGAAAGTCCTGAAAAACGTACGTATACATGGGTGTTGGTTCCCGCGGACGGTTTCCCGCAGATGAAATATCCATGAAAGGTTGTATCGATTGAGAATCTCCCTCGTTTTCTATTGTAAGGAATATGATTTGAGTATGGCATGATTTTGAGAAAGTAATCTAAACTGTTTTGATACAAGCATTGCATATGTATTTCATCATTATATCTTTGTTAAGATTTATATATTGTATTGGATTATTTTTACTAGGTTTTGGCTCACCCTACGTGGGAAAAACATTTCAAGTATTAATGTTATGCCTCCATCAAGGCAGTAACTTGGGAGGATCTGGACTAAGAGCTTCTTTTTGTGGGATTTGTTTTGTATAGCCAAGGGCTTTAAATGTTTTGGACCTAAAGTCCACTTTTATTGTAACCAAGCCTCATCTTGGAAATATGTAAGCCCTCAGGGCGTTTTTATCTGTTTATCCTCCATCCTCTCTTTTAACTTACACCATATGCTATAGATTCAGGGCTAGACTTGTGAATGCATAATGTATATGTTTCTCTTTTGTAAATCATATTCGATTTAATGGATGATATCCCTCTTATTAAAGTTGTCATAATTGGATATTGTGGATGGTTAAATTGTTATTATTTCAGGGTGTTACACCTTGGTATCAGAGCGTACTGGGTTTGAATACTTTGAGTACGTGGGGAGTGGTTATTACTACAATGGGTTTATCTCGCTTGTCAGAGATCTTTGTGTGTATGTATGCTTATGTGATAACATGCTTATGTAGTATGGGATTCAATTTCTAGGATATTGATTGGGTCTACGGGTCTTTAGAAGTCCTATTAGAAGAGCACCTGATCACTACTATTTCTAATTGGAACTCTGGCAACATCACGGGACGGTCATTATCCAGGAATGAAATTCGTATGTGTTTATGTGACTATGTACTTATGTGGAGTGAATTATAATTGTCCACCGCATTAGGACGCGAGTGAGCTAGCTTCGACACATTTGTAAATGTGTTAATTTCTTTTGTTATCTTTATTAGGATGTTAGGACGTAGACGTGGTAGTGGTAGGTGTAATAGGCCTAGGAGGCATGAGGTGCCTTTACCGAATGATATTCCAGCACAAGAGGAAGGGTTTGGTCATGCCAATATGGCCGAACCAGTTGGTCAACAGGCCATGGGTGCCTTAGCCCGCGAAATGGCTAGAGCATTGCGGGAATCCATGGACATTCTCAGGGCTGAAAATCAAGTCTAGGTCCAAGTAGCTGAGGTAGGACCATCGTTCTTAAAGAGGGAGTTCTTCCAGTCTAATTCACACGAGTTTTTGGGCGATCCTAAAGAGCCTTTGAAAGCGGATGAGTGGCTCGAGCAAATAGTGAAGAAGTTCAAGATGCTTGGCATCGAGGAAGATGGACTAAGAGTGACCTTGACATCCTTCCAACTGAAGGGAGATGCGAGTCAGTGGTGAAAGTATGCGCGTGGGTGCATTGGGGTGACTTGAGAGGCTTTTGTCAGTGCCTTCCAGGATAAGTTCTTGCCTCTCACTGTTAGGGAGAAGTTGAGGGACTAGTTACCAGTGGCTGAGTTTAAGGCTGCATTTACTAGCTTGTTGAGGTTCGCACGAGAACTCGTAGCGACTAAGGACTGCCGTTGTTTAGAGTTCGAGAAGAGGTTGAGGACCGGGCTCATGTTCAAGGTGGCTGGTTAAATGATTAGGGATTAGGGATTATGGACGCCTTGTGGAGGTGGCGGCTCACCTTGAGATCGTGATGCAAATGGAGGAAGAGCAGATGATGGGCTCTAAGAGGAGTCAGGATATTCAGAGTGAAAGTAAGAGGCAGAGGGGTTCTACCCCACAGCAATCCCAAGGAGCGTAGTCGAGGTCCACCTTTCCAATGTTGTGTTTAGGTTCTGAGAGAGGTAGTCAAGGAGATATCACTTGTTTCAAGTATGGCCAGTTGGGCCACAAGTCTCTAGCTTGCTCGCAAAGGGAAGAAGGGCAGCGGTCTGATCTATCTACGGCTCGTTCGTAGAGCTAGAGTCAGGGGAAAGGGCAGTTGCTCACTTGTTATCAGTGTAGGCAGGCAAGGCACTTGAAGAAGTTTTGCCCTTAGTTGGTTGGCATGCTTAGTGCATCTGGTTCGTAGCAGACACAGAGCCACTAGCCTGCACAGTCGATTCAGGCCTCGAGGGCCAATCAGGGAGCCTTTTCGGCTCAGTCAGTGCTTCAGGCTTATGCTCTGAGGGGTGAGCAAGTTGAGCAAAGACCTACAGGGCGTGTGTACGCTTTTATCGCGCCAGACCTTGTACTAGTGCCTTCGGTCGTGAGAGGTACTTTTTGTTATGCAATTCCATTGCTAATGTGTTGATTGATATGGGTGCATCCCATTCATTTATCTTATCTACATTTACATCGGCTTTGGGGTTAGAGTTGGCGCGGTTAACATCTCCTCTCAGTGTAGAGTCACCTATTGGTGGTGAGATTATTTTGGAGCAGGGGTGTTGGGGTTGTGACATAGAAGTTGCCGGTCGCCGACTTTCATTTGCATTTGTGTTGATTGACATGTCAAGTTTTAATGCTATATTGGGTATAGACTGGTTGTCATCGTATCGAGCTGTCATAGAGTGTTGCCGTTAAAGGGTTACTGTATGTACCTTAAGCGGTGATTGCTTTTATTTCATGGGGAACAAGGCCGATAGAGTTTTATCACTGGTATATGATCTACGTGGTCAGAGTGAGCTTAGTTGTCCACTTGAAAACTTCTTGGGTAGTGAGTGTGACGAAGTCCGAGTTGAATTGCTGAGGGTAGTCTATGAATAGTCGAATGTTTTTCCCGAGGACCTTGTTAGTTTACCACTTCACTGTGACATTGAGTTCTCCATTGACTTAGTGCCTGGCATGGCACCAATCTCTATGGCACCGTATAGGTTTGCACCCGCGGAGTTGAGTGAGTTGAAAATTCAACTCCAAGAGTTGCTAGATAAGGGTTTTATCTGCCCCAGTACTTCACTTTGTAAAGCACCGGCCCTCTTTACTAAAAAGAAAGATAGTGCATTACGACTTTGTATAGATTACCGGAAGTTGAACCGGGTAACCGTTTAGAACAAGTATCCAATGCCTCGTATAGATGACATGTTTGATCAATTGAAAGGGTCCTAATGTTTTTCCAAGATAGACCTGAGATCCGGTTACCACCAGTTAAGGGTAAGAGAGGACGATATCCAAAATGTGGCATTCCGTACGCGGTATGGCCACTATGAGTTTCTAGTGATGCCCTTTAGGTTAACCAATGCACCAACAGTATTTATGGATTTGATGAATCGGATCTTTCGTGAGTTCCTAGACCGTTGATGACAATTTGATTTACTCACCCTCTGAGGAGAAACATGAAGAACACTTGTAGGTAGTGCTTGATTTACTTAGAGCCCACAAACTTTATGCTAAGTTTGGGAAATGTGAATTTTGGTTGGGAGAAGTAAAGTTCTTGGGTCATATGGTATCCGGGGAAGGGGTGATTGTAGATTCATCCAAGATAGAGGCAGTATAAGATTGGGAACAACCTAAGAATGCTTTTGAGATTCGTAGTTTCTTCGGGTTGGCCAAGTATTGCCGTCGGTTTGTGAAAGATTTCTCTAGATTAGCTTCACTGCTAACTAGACTGACAAGGAAAGGAGTTAGGTTTTTGTGGAGTGAGACTTATGAGAAGTTATTTCAAGAACTTAAGGTTAGACTTACCACTGCTCCAATATTGATTATTCCGAAGAGGGGTTTGGGCTATTCGGTGTTTTTTGATGTTTCACGGGAAAGTTTGGGTTGTGTTTTGTTACAAGAGGGAAATGTAGTAGCCAATGGTTCACGGTAGTTGAAAACACATGAGAGGAACTATCCTACTCATGACCTAGAACTAGCGGCGATGATCTTTGCCTTGAAGATTTGGAGGCATTATTTGTATGGTGAGAAGTTTGAGGTATTTTCTAATCACAAGAGTCTGAAATATCTATTGACACGGAAATACTTAAATTTGAGGCAGAGGAGATGGATAGAGTTCATAGAAGATTACAACTTTGAGTTGCATTATTATTCGAGAAAGGCCAATGTATGGCCGATGCCCTAAGTAGAAAATCCATCGGTGGTGTGGCTAGTATTGCCAATCGGGAATAGGAGATGTTGGATGCTATTGGTGAGTTTGACTTGCATCTTGGCGAGTCTGTTGAGTCTGCAACCTTGTTTTCGGTTGTTGCACAACCTACACTTGTGACCCTGAGTGATAAAAGTACAGAAGAGTGATCTTGAGGTAGAAATCCTTCAGGAGAAGATCTCTAGTGGAAAGGTAGAGAAAGACTTGAATGTGTATCCCAACTCGAGTGTTAGATATCATGACCGTCTTTTCGTGTCGGAGTCTTGTCAAGAGAAAATACTTCGAGAGTTTCACCATTTACGCCTTGCAGTGCATCTGGGAGGTACAAAGATGTATCACGACCTTAGTCGCCAGTTTTGGTGGAACGGAATAAAGAAGGATGTGGTCGTGTTTGTATCAAGGTGCCTTACTTGTCAACAAGTGAAGGCAGAACATCAGAGGTTAGCGGGTTTATTGCAACCTTTGCCTGTAGCCGAGTGGAAGTGGTAGCATGTCACGATAGATTTTGTTGTGGGTCTTTCTAGGACTCAACGGGGTAGCGATGCAATTTGGATAGTAGTTGACCAGTTGACCAAGTCGGTGTACTTTATACCTATGTGCATGAGTGACTCGGTAGATTATCTTGCCGACCTTTATATTAGGGAAATAGTGATTTTGCATGGGGTCCTTGTAACGATTGTTTTGGATAGAGATCCGTGCTTCATAGCTGGGTTGTGGCAGAGCCTACAGAGTGCCTTGGGTACGAAATTCACTTTTAGCACTGCGTATCATCCTTAGACTGACAGATAGTCCAAGCGTACTATTCAAATCCTTGAGGATATGCTTCGGGGTTGTGTTCTTGACTTCAAGGGGTCATGAGAGAGGCACTTGCCCTTAGTGAAATTTGCCTATAACAATGGCTTCCAGTCGAGTATTAACATGGCACCGTTTGCGGCCTTGTATGACCGACCGTGTAGATCCCCTGTCTGTTGGGCCGAGCTGGGTGATGCACCAATGTTGGGCCCAGAGTTAGTCTGAAAAATGACGAAGAAAGTTATACTTATCCATAAGAGGCTGGTTATAGCCCAGAGTCACCAAAAAGTTATGCCGATTGTAGGAGGAGACCTTTGTCTTTTAAGGTGGAAGATCACGTCTTCTTGAAGATATCACCTAGGCTGGGTTTGATGAGATTTAGGTAAAGTGGGAAGTTGTCACCTTGATTTATTGGGCCTTTTGAGATCCTTGAGTGGATTAGAGAGGTAGCATATTACTTGGCCTTGTTGCCACAACTTTGCAAGGTTAATGATGTGTTTCATATTTGTATGTTTCAGAAGTATGAGCCGAATCCATCGCATGTGTTAGATTAGACTGACTTAGAGGCAAATGAGGATGGCTCATATGAAAAGAGACCGGTGAAAGTCTTGGATACTAGAGACCAAGTCTTGCGAGGCAAGACAATTACCTTAGTTAAAGCGTTATGAAGACATCACGGAGTTGAGGAAGCAACTTGGGAATGTGAGTTGGAAGTCCGTGAGAAGTATCTGGACTTGTTTGTTGAGGTTTGAGTATCTATTGAGATTATGTTATGTTAATGAAATATGAAAACATTATATACGTTGTATATGTTTTGGAAACACGGGTTTAATATAAACATTATATATGTTTTGGACAACGTGAATTGTACTTTCAATGTTGGAACTTGTGTATCGAGTTGATGGGAATGGATGATCAGAAAATGAATCATGGTAATGGAATTGATTAACTATCATTATAGTAATTGGTATAAACATAGTTTTAAAACTTGATTTAAAATTTCAGCGACAAAATTCCTTAAGGATGGGAGATTATAGTGACTCTAGTTTTTAGACCTGACCCATTTAATATTCTGAATTCGGGTTTCATGGTTCGGTATTGTTGTTCTTGTCTTATTCCTCTTTTCCCTCCTTCAATTTAGCTATTGGATTGTAGTGGTTGCGTTTGGAACAGGTTAGTTGCTTGGTTTTCAAACTTTTCTTGCCCAAAATTTTACTCCTCTTCTTGAGCATCACTTCTTATGCTCGAGCGGGCTTTGTGAACTCAGTACTTTTGCAGGTCTACAAAACTACTAGGAGAGTGTATTCTACGCTCGAGCAGTCTCGGCTCGAGCGGCCTTTCTTGCTCTTAAGCATTGGTCTGCTATCTACAAGACTACTGAAAGTGTGTATTCTACGTTAGAGCGTCACTTCTTGCGCTCGAGCAGAACAACTTATTGTGTCTGGGTGCTCGAGCGTTACTTCTTGCGCTTGAGCGGATTGTGTGTATTTCAGTTCGTAAAAATCACTTTTTCATCTCTCTCTCTCTGTCTCACTCACACACACACTAAAACATTTCAAAACCCTAAATCTAGAGCTTCTCTCTCTAAAATTTGCTTTCTCTCTACAAATACACTAAGATCTACCCATTTCTCCACCCTACTCCTTTTGTTAAAAAAGTAGAGCTCACCTAGAGCTTCATTTTCATCCAATCAAAGTTGAGTTTCAGCGTTGTTGAAGTTTCTTCACTCTCTCAATCATCTTCTAGCTTTAAGGTAGGGATTCTCTACCATTTTTTTATGATTTTTAACTTAACTATTTGTTTTTCATAAACAATATTGTGATTTGGAGGATTTTGAACAAACCTAGGGTTTTGGTTTAAAATTCAAAAGAGGGATTTTCAAATGGTTGGGGAAGTGTAAATAATATTGAGTTATGAGAAAATTGTCGATTTTGGTACTTGGAATGGATTTTGGAAGAAAATGGGTTTTTGCCTAAATGTCTCAATTATTTATTTTGTACAAATAGATGAAGTCAATGTTGGAAATATGAAATGGGATGCATGCTGATATAGATGGTGGAGTTGGATATGTATTATCGCTCACATCATGAAAATTTGGAAAGTTTATCTGTGTTGAAGATTTTATATCTGTTTTGGACTAACGGTAGAGTATAGTTATGATTATTGTACAAATTGCATGACGATTAGATGAATTAAAACTAATTTCTCATCCATGTGCATTGAATATTATTGCTCATTTAATACATTGCAAATGTATATGATTTTGATAAAAAAAAAAAAGGGTGAATATTAGAAAGAAGTGTGTATCACCAAATTAAGTTGGCCTGTGTGTTCAGGGTGAAAGTCCCAAAAAACGCGCGTATACATAGGTGCCGATTCTCTCGGACGACATATCTGTGAAGTGGCAATAGTAGTGCTTGTATAGACTACGTTTATATGGGTGCCGGTTGACGGTTTCCCACAAACGAAATATTCGTGAAAGGTTGTATCGATTGAGAATCCTCTTTGTTTTCTATTGTAAAGAATATGATTTGAGCATGACATGATTTTGAGAAAGTAATGTAAACTATTTTGACACTAGTATTGCATATGCATTTCATCCTTATATCTTTGTTAAAATTCATTTATTGTGTTGGATTATCTTTACTGGGATTTGGTTCACCCTACGTGGGAAAAACATTTCAGGTGTTGATGATATACCTTCACTAAGGCCGTAACTTGGGAGGATCTGGCGTAAAAACTTATTTTTGTAGGATTTGTTTTGTATAGCTAAGGGCTTTAAATGTTTTGGACCTAAAGTCCATTTTTGTTGTAACCAAGCCTCGTCTTAGAAATATGTAAGTCCTCAGGGCATTTTTATCTATTTATCCTCCACCCTCTCTTTTAACTTATATCATATACTATAGATTCAGGGTTAAACTTGTGAATGTATAATGCATATGTTTCTCTTTTCTAAATCATATTCGATTTAATGAATGATATCCTTCTTATTAAAGTTGTCATAATTGGCTATTGTGGATGGTTAAATTGTTATTATTTCGGGGCATTACATGCAAAACAATCAAAGAAGGTTACCGCATAGAAAAGAGAGAGTTTTAAAGTTATGAAAATTTAGAAATAAATATTTGGAGGCTTTTGACAAAACAATTACTTTTTTTTTTTTTTTTTTTTGTCTTCTTGCGCTCTCTCTCTCTCCTTATTTATTTATGAAGGCTTCTATTAGCACATACTTAATTTCTTTGGATCCTTCATTTTTTTGAATTCTCATTCTAAATCCTAAATTTTAATAAAATTTGAGTACCTCACTTTTAATATCAATTTTATTCCTATTCATAAAATCATCACACCCAAGTACAAACTCACCTAATTTTGCACACCATTTTATGTTGAAGAACAACGAATCAACTGTCTCTCTCTCATTCTCTTAATGAATGACGGTCCCTTTCTTTCTCCTTCTCCAATAAGTCTGAAATCTCTCAGTCAGAAATCTCTTCGAAAATCTCTTCGACGATCTCTTTCTCCTTCTCTCAGGTAACTTCTAACTCTGCATGACATTTTATTTTTTTGATTTATTTCAGGGTAAAACCCTTGATATAGGGGGTTTTAGAGGAAAAAAATCCTCAGAAAAAACACAACTAAGGAAAAAAATCCTATGAAATAGAACCGTTTGGCACACAGTGTTAAACAAAATATTACTATTCAAAACCCATTTATCGAATTAAATATTTCTGTTTAGCATTATATTACTGAACAAAACCTTAACAGTTGATAAAACAACAATCATCGAAAACGATCATAAATCGTTAATGTAAGGTAAATAAACTTACCAATGCACGTCAACCTCATCAAAGTTGTTGTCATCGTTCTCCATTGCTCCATAAGTATCAACGAATGGTGAAAAAGACCATAGATGTAGATGGAAATTTGATTGGAGAAACTCGGAGTCTGTAATAGGATTATTTAAAACATTAACTAATTTGGACATAAAAATGACGATTACTGCTTTGTTACACAAATGGTGATAAAGAGGAATAACTTTAGGGTTTAGGATAGTGATGAAAATGAATACATTTAGGGTTCAGGTTAGTGAGGAATATGTTTAAGTGAAGATGAAGGTGGGTGTTCAATATTGTAGAGTGTCATTCTAATTGTCTTCATTTGGTGGGTGAGTGTTCCATTAAAGGTTGTCTTGTAATGTAATTTTATTTCAAGGTATAATTGTAATAAAACAAGATAAAGATTAGAGAGTCCAAACAAATTAGGTAGGTACTAATAGCAGCCATTTTATTTATTTTTATTTTAATCTTTGAACCCCACACTAATATAAATAAATAAATAAAAAGTAAAAGACAATTTTACCCGATAATAAAATTTTATGTGTTTGGTGTACAGCTCTAATCAATTTTCTACCCTTATATTTGAATGCTATGTTTGGTAGAGGTTTTCAAATCATGATTCCAAATCAATTTCAAAACACATTCTGAAAACATGTTGGGTAAACCAAATAGTTTTTGAATTTTTGGTCTACTCGGTCGTCCGCCCGGACATTCGTTGACTGGAACAATATTTTATTTATTTATTTTTTTTTTTTGCAATTGCCAATCACCACCCGTTATTTGGAGAAAAAAATTATATTTGTTTTTGATATTTTTTAAATATAGAAATTAATTTTTTAGACCAAAATGAGAAAAAAAAAATTTTGAATTGAATTTTAAAAAGAGTTTGCTTATGAGTTTGAATAGAATTTTCAATAGAGTTTTAAATTATGTGTTTGGTTTAAGTTTTGAAAACTCTTTTCAAAACTCATAACCAAACAACTTTTCTCATTTCCTATGTCACATCAACAAAACTCAATTCAAAATTCTTTTCAAAACTCATAACTAAATAAATTTTCTTCTTTCAAATCATAATTTCAAAACTCACAAATTCAAAAAATAACTCTATTATCAAATCATAATTTTAAAACTCTATCAAACACTACCTTAAATTTTGTGCTCATTCCTAACTATAACTCTACCATGCACGGCCACCACCCTCAATCCCTTCTCATCTTCTTCAGTTTTAATTTCTAGTATTTTTTCGAGTAGTAATATATAAATATAAATATATAAACAAATTTACATATAAAATAATGTGATTGTATTAAAACTTATCATTTTAAATTAAAATATCAATCTATATGACATTTGGCTACAGATATATCAATACCACATCTATTTATATATCATATAAATAAAATGGAGTTTCTAACATTATAACCACTAAGGGTGTGTTTGATTGGGGGATAAGGGGGGGGGGGGAGGGGAAGGGGATTATTCCATTTCCTTTCCTTTCCTTATCCAATCCTCTTTGGTGGGTAGGTAGCCCAAACCAAAGGTATGGGGGTTGTGTGGTACTTCGGCCAATGCTGCGGCGCCTTTCCGACCGCTCTTGCCCAATCCCATCCCGGGGATGTGCTGGAGTTTGTTCATGAGATAGACTGCTTGGGCACTGACATATACCCCTTCATTAGCTGCCATGATGTTCTGTACAACCCGAACCTCGGCCAAGGTAAAACCCGATATGAACACATCTTCCACACCGTGTTCAATTTCTAGAACAGGTGTAGACACTTCCGGTGGCAGATGAATTGACGAGTTTCCAAAAACAATGGCTACTCCCTTCCCATAGGGGTATTTCACCACTTGATGTAGGGTAGAGGAGACCGTCTTTACCTGATGCAGCCACGACCGCCCCAAAAACAGGTTAAACGTTGCAGGAACCTCCAAGACGTAGAAATCTATCTCGTGCTATCCCGGCCCAACCTTTGTTTGAATCTTAACTGTCCCCATTACCTCCCGGCTCGTGTTGTCATACGCCCAAATCACTTGGGCTGTTGGCACAAAATTCGCGACTTTTAAACCAATCGCATAGGCTGTTCTTGCCGGACAAACGTTGATGGCGGACCCCGTGTCAACAAGCACCACGGGTATCCATTTATCTTTGCACTCCACAGAGATGTAAAGTGGCTTATTATGGTTCGCACCCTCAGGTGGCAGTTCTTTGTCAGAAAAACTCAATGCCGGGGAACTTCCTCCCGAAAAGACTAAGCCCACCAGTTGCTCGGGCGTGGTATCTATGGAAAGCTTGGCTTTGTCCATGGCTGAAAGGACAGCCTGCCTATGTACTCGAGAAGCCATAAGCAGTCCCCAGATGGAGATGTCTGCTTGTATCTTTTTTAATTGTCTCAACACGGCCTCGTCTTCGAGTTGCTTCTCCTTTTGTTTCTCTGCTTCATTATCTTTTCCAGACGCCTCTGGTTGATCTAGGTGTGGAGGCTTGAAATACCGTCCACTCCTGGTCATGTGATCGACCTCGCCAATATACCAGGTACCATCTGGTTGGTTACCTTCCCAATCCTCGTCCGTGTGGGCAAGACACAAATCGTCGTCTTCCCACCACATACCATCCGCAGCTGACAGGCATCTGTCTGGTTCTGGCATAACTGTCCTGATACTTGCAGTACCTCTTATCCCTACGCTCGCAGCATTCTCCATTTCTGTACTTGTGGCAGTCTCGCCCCCCACGTGGCCTTTTGCTTCCCTGATCCTCTCAGAATCTTCGAATCTCTCATGTTCTGACTGTGCCAATGCAGTAGATTGTTCAATGATCCCTGTATTCAAAACGCTCCATTCTTGAGCGAAACTCTCGACACCGGCGCTCTCCGGCGATGTATTCTGCTTTTCAACCATCCCGGCTACTGTGGACATTCCCGCCCCTGCCGGGCCTTGTTCTGACTGAAACTCCCCTATTACATCTGGCTGATCGTCCAACCATCCCGTGGCCTCCGCTGATTCTTCATTATCGTACCAGTTGATGGCTGAATATTCTAGATCTTGGTTATCGCAAAATAGGAACTTGGCAAGATCCTCTTCCACGGCTGCCAAATCATCCGTTTCCTGTCTTGGACTGTTCCCTCGGATTACACACAGCTCTCCCCCGACTGGAAATTCGACATTTGGTCTATTCTGGCCCACTGGTGAAATGTAGTCACTCGGACTGTAAGCATTCCCAACATCATTCTCAGACTCCGCAGACTTCGGTTTGACAACCTCTTTCCTGTTCCTGATGGTCACCACCACTGGCTTGGGTTGGGTTATAGAGACGTCCATCATGCACAAATCGGTGCAATCAAACAGGGCCAGCTCCCCTCCCGATTCCACACTCAACAATCCAAGCACCACCCCAATCAATCTGTCGACTTCTCCCTTGAGTCCGAGGTAGACCCCATGGACGCTTAAAAATGCACAAGCTTGCAAAAGCTGTTCAAGAAAAATCTCAAGGTACGAAAGTCCATACTCTCCGGACATTGGAGACGGATACATCGACACAGCTTCTGTGACGCTGCCAGATCGGTCCTAAGATGCCACAAAAGTTGATGTTTTGACGGAATCTGAGATCCCATGGTACACTTTGCGGACATC